>CM076150.1:24217841-24262841 GCA_038025085.1 Tetragonia tetragonoides
ATGTTTGTTCTTATTTATCTTTTGCCATGCCGAACTGCACCCAGTGTTAGGTACATATTGCCAAAAGTCTTCATTCTTTAAATAGACCCCATTTATTCAGCGCACCCACATATTATCCTTTTTTGCAGCCAAGTCCCAGATGTGCTTCCCATTTAGTGGATAGTTGAAATTCCTGCAGTTCTTGAAGTTCAAGCCTCCATGTGTTTTTGGCCTGCATACAATGTCCCAAGCAACAAGACTAACACTCTTTTTCTGATCATTTCCCCTCCATAAGAACTCTCTACATTTCCTTTCAATTGTCTTGATAATTCCAGCAAGCAGTATGAAAATGCTAGCCCAATAAACATGCAGACTCATAAGGACTGAGTTAATTAGCTGAGCCCTGCTAGCATAGGACAGGCTTTTAGAGGCCCTGATATGCAACCTTTTTGTTATCTTTTCCACCAAGCAAGCACAGTCCATTTTGTTCCATTTAGAGGGAGAGAGTGGAACACCCAAATATCTCATAGGGAAATCCCCCTCCTGGAACCCAGATAACAGATGGAGCTCTCTCTTGACTGTCTTCCCCACCCCTGTAGTGTATATATGAGACATTTCCTTGTTGGCTTGTAGCCCTTGTAACTTGTGAGAAATATGAGAACTATTCCATCACCTTGGTCAAAGAGCTATTGTTTGCTCTACAAACACCATGAGATCATCTGCAAAGCACAGATGACTCATTTGGACAGCTTTACACATAGGATGGAACTGGAAGTCAGGGGATAAACTCACAAGCTTTAGGAGTCTTGAAAGAAATTCCATTACCAGCACAAAAATTAAAGGGGAGATAGGATCTCCCTGCCTTATACCCCTTTTTGCTTCAAAATAACCACCACATTCTCCATTCACGCACAAATTAAAGCTTGCACTTTGCACACAAGTCAGCAGCCAGTTACTGAATGTAATAGGGAAACCATAGCCTGTGAGCATCTCATCCAGGAAGTCCCAGTGTATAGTATCATAAGCCGTTCTCAGGTCAATTTTCATCAAACACCTAGCAGTGGTATTTTTCCTCCTATAATGCCTAATTAAATCCTGACAAATCATGATATTGTGTACAATAGATCTATTTGCAACAAAAGCTCCTTGATTCAAAGAAATTAAATAAGGCAACACTTGAGCTAGTCTCTTGCACAGAACTTTTGAGATGCATTTATACAATGTGTTGCAACAAGCTATAGGACGAAAGTCAGAAGCAAGCTCAGGATTTTGTACCTTAGGCACCAATCATATAGTAGTTGCATTGAGCTGTTTTAGCATTTTCCCAGAGCTGAAGAAATCTTGTACTGCATTACAGACATCTGCACCTATAAAACCCCATGCATCTTTAAAAAACCCACTGCTGAAACCATCTGGGCCAGAGCTCTTGTTGATATCAATTGAGAACATTGCATCTTTTATTTCTTTGTGGCTGATGGGAGCTATCAATTGCATTTGCTGCTCAATTGATAAGACATTTCCAGCTTTAAAGATAAACTCAGCTGCAGGCACTCTTGTGGTTTTCTTTACACCAAGCATCCCCTTGTAGAAGGAGATGAATTCATCAAAAATCTGGCCAGTTTCAGTGACAATGTCCCTACTGACCTTTTTCAAAACAGTAACCCTGTTCTTCTGTGTTTCAACATAGCATGGAAGAACTGAGTATTATCATCCCCTAACTGCACCCATTTCATTTTGCTTTTTTGCTGTAAGAATGATTCAACAGCATAATTAATGTCACAGAATGATTTTCTAGCCTCCCCTTCAGCCTTCTGCAATAGTATATCACCAGGGCAGTTATTTGCACATGTTTGGGGTGTTTGCAAGGCACTTCTAGCCTGTTCAACTCTAGAGAGGATATCAGAAAACTCTTCTCTATTCAGCTTCTTCAAAGCATATCTGACTGCCTTAAGTTTGTGGTAGATCTGGAACATCTTTGTGCCCTTTGTTTGCTTACTCCAAGCTTGGGACACCACCTGTAAGAAGTCAGGGTGCCTACTCCACATGTTGAAGTATCTGAAAGTGCCCTTTTTTTGCTGGTTACAAGTTGTCAAACTAAGATGCATGGGGGAGTGATCAGAAATCTCCTTTGGCATAAATCTCACAGTGCACTGGTCAAACTTTTGCACCCACTGCAAATTTGCAAAAGTCCAGTCTATCTTGGAGTAGACCCTCACACCATTCTCATGCCTATTGTTCCAAGTGTACTTGTGTCCTGTCCAGCTCAATTCAGTTATCATACAATCATTTATACACTCTTGAAAATCAACAATCTCAGCAAAGTAACTGGAGCTCCTCCTGCTCTATTTTCCTGGCGCAATACATTGTTAAAATCTCCTGCAATTAGCCAAGGCAAAGCATAATTCCCAGCAAAATCCCTCAAATTCTGCCACAAAACCTTCTTTTCCTCTTTTTCATTGAAACCATACACAATGCTTACAATAAACACCTCCTGGAACCTAAGATGAGTAACTTGACATGTGATTAGCCGTGCTGAAGAGAAAATCACAGTCACAGAGAACTCTTGAGGTAACCACTTAATCCATATTCTCCCCAAGTGGTGGTCATTTAAATTAATAAATGATTCCCAATCTCCCAAGACATTTTTTTTTTTGCATTTTTCAAAATTAACCTGCCTAATTTTGGTTTCAACAAAAGCCACAAAACATATTTTATTTCTTTTGCAAAAGAGGCTCACCTCCTTTTGCTTATTAGGCCCATTGAGGCCACTTACATTCCACACCAACATGCTATCCATGACCATCAGGAGGTACAGGCTTCTCCCCCCCTTGTTTATCAACCTCATTTTCCACATCCCCCTCCATGTTAAGGATGCTGAAAGAGTTGTGAACTGGTGTTACCTCCCCTTCAGCTTGCTGTTTCATTTCTGCCTCTACCCCCTGCATATCTCCCTCCCCATCTGCCCCTGCCTCTGCCCACAGGTTGCCATTCTCTCTGCCTTTGATGCTGAGCATTACCACCCTGCTCATGCTGTCTAGGCCTTATCATCTCCTGCTGTACTGGATGCACAGGCTGCACATTTGTGGTTTGTGGGAGTCCAGGGCCAAGTCTTCTCCTCAATATGCCCATATTGATTACAAAACTTGCACATGGTAGGTTTCCACTCATAATCCACACACTGCTCCACCACATTAACCCTTTCATTCTTAAAATAGACTTTATCTGGAAATTCTGAGTCTATCTACCTCAATCAGTACATGAGCAAAATTCACTCCAACCTTCATTTTTGTATTCTTATCAGCCATCATAGGGCGACCTATGAGACTTGACACCTTACTCAACCCTGTTGCATTCCAATACTTGATGTCCAAGCTTGGAAATTTCACCCATATGGGTACAAAATATAGAACCTCCTTTGCATAATTAGTTCTTGCAGACCATGGCCTCACAATAAGTGGTTTATTGTCAAAATGAAAAATACCCTCTTGTAATATTGCATCTCTTTGTTCCATTGTATCAAATCAAACTAAAACAGTCCCATTATTCATCATAGCTATCTTCCTCATACCCTTATTGGCCCAGATTCTCCTTAAGAAGCCACTGAATACAGTTACAGGAGGTCTAGCACCCAACACATAACAAAGTAGAGCCTGACTCCAATATTCTATTTCAGATTTTATGTCATCCATATGAATTTCGCCAATTTTTTTACCATCTACAACAACAGGTTCTACATATTTCAAGCTAAAACCAGCATTTTCAGTTTCGAAACATCAAAATTATCCCAGGCTGAAGGATTACCTTGCTCTGAATCTGCTCTTTCTGCCTCGTCTGCCCAAGAACCCCTTGCTTTTGCTTGCTCTTGCAAATGAGACAGCCACTAGTTGGTTTTCTCCCTCGCAAGTTCAATTTGCTGCACTGAGCCATTTTCAACACCAGCCGTAAGGGTATCCGGAGCATTGAGTTCCTCAGCTAGGTTACATACTACCCGATCAAGATTTGGCCTCTTAGAACTCTGTAAGTTATCTGGAATCTGCATCACACTATTTGGATTGTGTTTCCCTCCCTTATCCTTACCCAAACCCTCCTGTTCTTCGTCTCTCGTTGATTTCAATTTTCTCACCATGAAAACTAAGTGCAAGCTAGCAGGAAGCTAACGTGCGCTGCTGGAGAGTAAACGGGATTCTAGAGAGAGAAAACATTTTTTGCGCGATGCGAATGTTTTTTGGTGCAAGTCAGAAGTTGTATTATTGCTAACTGTAACGTAACATGATTACAGCCCATAGGCAATGTAAAATCAAGGCCACCTACTAGGTAGGATTCCTTTTTTCTACATCCCTATCTACCTTACAAACCTACAATAGACCTGGAGCAACTCACTACAAGCAGTGGTTCCCCATATCAGAAACACAACAAAATAAACCAAATTATTCCTGACTTACAACAAAATACATAACATAGTAAACTAAAATATTACAGATTCCCTAGCCTTGCTGAGCTTCTGGATTCTGCTTCTTCCACTTTCTGCCTATCTGCTGCCATATGATTCTGATTTTTCCTTGTGAAACTGCTGCATGAATTTCTGCACTGATTCTCTAGCTTTGTTGATCTGCTTGATTCTGCTACTTCCTCTTTCTGTTTTACTTCTGCCAATTGATTCTGGATTACCTTCTGTAACATTGCTGCATGAATTTCTGCATCTACAAAACACAAATGGATTTTACAGATTTCTAATCCATCTTTTATCCTTGTTGTTTAGCTTCCTGTTGCTAGTGCACTGTTGAATTCTGATTCTGATTGTCATCTGAATCTGCTGAAAAACCTGTGACATTGGCATTCTGCTCCTCTCAAAGCACATCAGGTTCCTGCTTCTCCATATCCAGTACACAGCTGCTGCAATCCCTGCTGCATACACTTCTTTCCTGAATCTCGAGCATTTCTGTCTACTAACCCAGTTGAGCATTCCCTGGGTTGTGTGTGCTCTTGCAGATATTTGCAGCCAAGTCTTTAGCTGGTTCAGTGCCTCTGTTGAGACATTACAGCTGAAAAACAAATGGCTATGATTTTCTGTTTCCATTTTGCATAAGTAGCAGATGGTGTCACCATTTAGGAATCCCATTTTCTATAGCCTATCCTTGGTCAGCAGTCTCCCCATTTGGGCCAACCATAAGCAGAAGCTTTGCCTAGGTACAGTAATCTTTCCCCAGATCAGGTCAGCATGTCTGGATTTCGGCAAATTCCCCATCAATACCCTGTATCCACTAGCAGCAGAGTATACTCCATTTTGAGTATCCTTCCACACTCCTCTGGTTGTATAATGGCCCTGGAAGTGGCTTTTGATCTTGTTGAGCTTTGTCCAGTACCAACTAGCTCCCCACACAGGAGCATAGTTCCAAAAATTATTTCCTTTCAAATACACCCCATTAATCCATTTAACCCATAGTGTGTCTTTTTTTGTGGCTAAATCCCAAATATGCTTCCCATTTAGGGCTATATTAAACCATTTGCAATGTTTAATATTTGTGCCACCATTTCTTCTTGGTCTGCATACTACATCCCAGGCAACCAGGCTTGTTTTGTGCTTTTGGTCAGTAGTCCCCCATAAAAAGAATCTGTATTTTTGCTCTATACTTTTCAGTACCCCAGTAGGCATGATGAAAATGCTTGACCAGTATACATGTATAGATAATAACACAGAATTGATTAATTGTGCCCTTCCTGCAAATGAGAGGTTTCTGGAAGCCCAAATATGTAGTTTTTTTGTCATTTTATCCACCAAGCATTCACAATCTATTTTACTCCATTTTGATGGGGATAGTGGGACACCCAGGTATTTCATTGGCAGTGCACCCTCCTGAAACCCTGAGAGACACAGCAGCTTATTTTTTACTTGTTCACTAACACCTGCCACATACATGTTTGATTTTTCCTGGTTTGCAAATAGCCCTGTAGCTTGTGAAAAGTAGTTCATGCAGTTCATTAAGATACTCACAGAGTCAGGGGTAGCTTTGCTGAAGCACATCAAGTCATCAGCAAAGCAGAGGTGACTCAGTGCAAGCTCTTTGCACATGGGGTGCCAGTTGAAACTATCGTCCATGCAAGCTATCTTTAAGATTCTTGACAAATATTCCATAACCAAGACAAAGATTAATGGAGAGATTGGGTCTCCCTGTCTAATGCCATGCTTGGCAGTGAAGTATCCATGGACTTCCCCATTCAGGTTGATGCTGAAGCTAGCTGTTTGGATACACTCCAGTATCCAACCACTAAACTTCAGTGGGAAGCCATACCCTTGCAGCATTTCCTTGATGAAACCCTAGTGAACTGTGTCATAAGCTTTTTTGAGGTCAATCTTCATCAGGCATCTAGGAGAGGATTGTTTCCTATTATAGTGCTTGATTAGATCCTGACAAATCATGATGTTGTGGACTATTGATCTCTGTTCCACAAAAGCTCCCTGATTCACTGAAATTAGTTCAGGAAGCATTCTTGCCAATCTCCCACATAGCACCTTGGAGATGCACTTGTAGATGGTGTTGCAGCAAGCTATGGGCCTGTAATCAGAAGCCTTTTTAGGACTTGGTATTTTCTGCACAAGACACAAGTTAGTTGCATTCACCTCTTTGAGCATTTTGGAAGACTCAAAAAAATCAATAATAGCCTCAGTCACTTCCTGCCCCACAGTATGCCAGGCTCCTTTTATTACAGTCAGGGCCTGGACTTTTATTACAGTCAATTTCAAACATTGCTCTCTTGACTTCCTCTGCAGTCACAGGGGCATTCAAGGTCATCTGTTGGTGTATGTCTAATCTGTGTCCTGCTAAAAAGAAACTGTTTTCTGCTGCAGTGACTCTGGTTCCTGAGACTCCTAGCATTTCTCTGTAGAACCCCACAAATTCCTCCACAATCAAATTCTGGTCTTCTAAAAGGGTTCCCTCCTGTGTCTTGATGGAGTGCACTCTGTGTTGCTGTCTTCTCTGCTTCATGATTGCATGAAAGAATTGAGTATTTCCATCCCCTAACTGAACCCATTTTGCCTTGCTCTTTTGTTGTAAGAAGTTTTCAGCTGCCATATTCAGCTCATTGTACCTCTTTCTGGCTTGCACTTCCTCCTGCTGTAATGTCTCATTTAGAGGGTCCCGGTTTGCTGCATTCTGAGCTTGATTCATAGTAGTTCTTGCTACCTCAGCTTGAGATAGGATCCCACTAAATTCCTCTCTATTTAGCTTTTTCAGCACTAATCTCACTTTTTTCAGTTTCTGATAAACTCTAAACATTTTTGTGCCTTGTGTTCTGATGTTCCAAGCTTGCTGCACCATTGCTTGAAATTCAGAGTGGAGGCTCCACCTGTTAAAGAATTTAAAGGGGGTATTTCTGTTTTTTGTGAGTTCTTTGTGCAGGGTTAAACAGATTGGAGAGTGATCAGACACATCCTCTGGATGGAACTTAAGATCAAACTGATCAAATTCCTGAATCCAGAGACTGTTGGCAAAAACCCAATCAATTTTAGAATATACTCTCCCTCCCCTCTCATGCCTGTTATTCCAAGTGAATTGACACCCAGACCAGCTCAGTTCTGTAAGTTTACAATCCTCTAAACAGTCTTTCAAGTCTTGTATTTCAGCATATGTGATTGGGGCTCCTCCTTGTCTGTTACCAGGTTGTAACACATTGTTGAAGTCCCCCCCAACAATCCAGGGTACATTGCAGTTCTTTGCATAAATAGAAAGGTCCTGCCACAGTTGCTTCCTTTCCTCCTTCTCATTTAGCCCATACACAAAGCTCCCCACAAACTCCTTTTTTTTCATAATATTAATTACTTTACAAGTAACCATTTGCACAGATGAAAATATCACAACAACATGAAAATAATTTGGTAACCATCTAATCCAGATTCTGCCCAATCTATGATTGTTATGGTTGCTATATGATTCCCACCCTGGCATGAAATTTTCCTTGCATTTTTCCAAATTACCTAACCTAATTTTAGTTTCTAACAAAACCACCAAGCCACAATTATTCTTTTTGCAGAACAGACTTACATCTTTCTGTTTATTAGGGCCATTTAGGCCTCTCACATTCCATATAAGGATCCTATCCATGACTATTAGTCAAGATAGGAGACTTACCATGTGTTGGCACCATAACAGGTAGCAGGTCCTCCTTTGCTGCTGGTTCTGCTGTTTCCCCTTGTGTTTTTTGCCCTTCCTGCACTTCTTTATCTTGCAATAAATCAAATGAGTTCTGTGTCCGAGGCTGTTGTTGAATTTGTCTATAAATCCCTCTCCCTGCTCTCAGGCCCCTCCCTGCATTCCCTGCTCTGCCTCTTCCTCTCCCTGCATTCTGCCATTGCTGGTTTCTAGGGTTTACTTGTGGTGGTGGTCTATTCTGCATAGGTACAGATTGCACCACAGGAGCTGCAGCAGCAAGCTTCTTCCTGCAATCAAGTTCTCCATGTCCATGCTGTTTACAGTGGTTGCATATTATCGATTTCCAGTCATATTCAACCTCCTGCTCAACAATATTCCCCTTCTCATTCTTGAAATTAACTTTATCAGGGTATACATCACCAATTTTCACTTCAATTAGCACTCTGACATAGTGAATTCCTACCTTGAGTTCAGTGTTCCTATCTGCCATCATTGGTCTACCAACAAGGCTTGCAATTTTGCTTAAACCCATTGCATTCCAGTACTTCACATTTAATCCTGGGAATTTCACCCATATAGGAACCGAGGTTAGTTCCTCATGTGCATAATCCACATTTTCAGACCATGGTCTGACTATCATGGGTTTGTTGTCAAAATGATACACTCCTTCCTATATTACAGCATCTCTCTGCTCCAATGAATCAAAACGAACCAAAACCAATCCATTTTTCATCATAGCAATTTTATTCATCCCCTTTTTTGCCCAAACTCGTCTAAGAAATCCATTGAATACAGTAATTGGTGGTCTAGATCCCATGACATAGCAAACTACAGCTTGGTTCCAGTAGTTTATTTCAGATTCAATGTCTCTAAGATTAATTTTCCCTACTGGTTTCCCTTCATGTATAACAGGCGCAATAAAATCTAGTTTAAAACCAGCATTTATGTCGAATTTTTCCCAAGCAGAGACCTTACCAATATCTGTATTCTCTTGCTGAATGGTTTGCTCTGCTTCTTCCTCTTCATCCTCTGACGAGAGTTGAGTACTTGCCTTCTCCTTCATTTTCGAACGCCAAGTATTGATTTTCTCTCTTGCTAGTTCCAATTACTGCACTGTTTGAGTTTGCACTTCAGGTGTCATCACCTCAGGTGCCTCCAATTCATCGTTTAAATTGCGCACAACCCGATCTAGGGTTTCTCGATTACTGCTCGAACTTTGCCTTTGATTCGCCGTTTTAGTAGGACACGGCGGGGCTGAGTTTTCCACATTATCGCCATGCTTTTCTGTCCCTCGTTTTGCCTTGTCTTTCTTCCCCATTCAAACTCACAGCTTCATCAATGGCAGATGCGCGGTGTAGAGGAGAGAGGAGAGAGCATTTGGACAGAGTTACGATGCGCGATGCCAATGCGATGTTGCCAATGCGCGATGCGAATGTTTTTGGTGCAAGTCAGAAATTGTATTATTACCAGCTGTAATGTAACAAGATTACAACCCATAGGCAATGCAAATCCAAGGCCACCTACTGGGTAGGGTTCCTTTTTCTACATCCCTTTACTGCCTTACAAACCTAGAGTCGAACTGGAGCAACTCACTACAAGCAGTGGTTCACCATCTCTGTAAACACAAAACAAAATACAAAAAATCATTCCTGACTTACAGCAAAATACAAAAACATAGTAAGCTAATTATTACAATTTCTAGCCTATCTGCTGGATTCTGCTTCTTCCTCACTCTGCCTCGCTTTCAGCCAACTGCTTCTGGTTACCTATTTTCATGAATACCAGCTACCAAGATTTTGTGCAGGGACCAATTAAATATTCTCTGTGCCATTTCCCTTGCTGTTGGTAGTTACTGCATCTGATGCTGCATATCTGATGCTGACTTTCTGTTGAGCCTGCTGCACTGCATCATAGTCAGTCTGTTCCCTTCAAATTGCTGGAAGTTCCTGCTTCTCCATATCCATCGCACTGCTGACTATATCTCCTCCATCCATCTCTTGTCCCTTCTGTTGATCTTCCTTTTGCTGTTATTGCACTGTTGGATTCTGATTCTGATTGTTTGCTGTATCTGTTGCATGATTTTTGACACAGGTATACTGCATCCTCCAACATAGTGAGAATTTCTGCATCTCCAAATCCAATAGAATGTTGCTGCTATCCCTGCTGCATATACTTCCTTCCTGAGTCTCGAGCATTTTTGCCTACTTATCCAGTTGAGCATGCCCTGTCTTGTGTTTGCTTTTGCTGATATTTGCATCCATCCCCTCAGTTGATCCAGGACTGTTGTAGACACATTACAGTTGAAAAACAAGTGGTTGTGGTCCTCAGGTTTCAGTTTGCACAGGTAACATAAATCGTCTCCATTCAAGAAACCCATCCTCTGCAGTCTGTCTTTAGTTAATAATCTCCCCAATTGAGCTAGCCATAGGCAGAAACTTTGTCTAGGGATGGATATCTTTCCCCAGATCAAGTCAGCATGTCTGTATTTTGGCATATTTCCTTGCGACATTCTGTAGCCACTTGCAGCAGAATATAGACCATCAGTTTCAAACTTCCATGCTCCCCTTATTGTGTATTGCCCCTGAAAATAGCTCTTGATCTTGTTCAGCTTTTTCCAATACCAGCTGGTACCCCACACTGGAGCATAATTCCAGAAGTTCTCACCTTTCAGATAAACCCCATTGATCCATTTTACCCACAGTGTGTCCTTTTTAGTGGCTAGGTCCCAGATATGCTTCCCATTTAGAGCTATGGTGAAGCATTTGCAATTCTTCACATTTAATCCACCATTTTTCCTTGGTCTGCATACTATGTCCCATGCCACCAAGCTTGTCTTGTGCTTCTTTTCAGTTGTCCCCCATAAGAAAAATCTGCATTTTTGCTCCACACTTTTCAGTACCCCAGAAGGCATAATGAATATGCTTGACCAGTATACATGTATGGAAAACAATACAGAGTTAATTAATTGAACTCTTCCTGCATAAGAGAGGTTCCTGGATGCCCAAATCTGCAATTTCCTTGTCATTTTATCCACCAAACATTCACAATCTAATTTACTCCATTTAGAGGGGGACAATGGAACACCCAGGTATTTCATGGGCAGATTCCCCTCTCTAAATCCTGATAGGTGCATCAGTTCATCCTTTACTTGTTCATTTACCCCTACTACATAAATATTTGATTTTTCCTTGTTAGCAAACAGACCTATAACTTGTGAGAAGTGATTTATGCTGTTCATCATGGTGCTCACAGAGTCAGGGGTAGCTTTACAGAAACACATTAAGTCATCAGCAAAACAGAGGTGACTCAAAGCAAGTTCTTTGCACATAGGGTGCCAGCTGAACCATTTATCCATATAGGCAATCTTCAGTATTCTTGACAGATATTCCATTACCAAAACAAAAATAATGGAGAGATTGGATCACCCTGCCTAATGCCACGCTTTGCAATAAAGTATCCACGTGTTTCCCCATTCAAATTGATGCTAAAGCTAGTTGTTTGGATGCATTCAAGTAGCCAGCCACTGAACTTAACAGGGGATCCATACCCTTGCAGCATTTCCTTCACAAAACCCTAGTGGATTGTGTCATATGCTTTCCTTAGGTCTATCTTCATCAAGCATCTAGGAGATGGCTGTTTCCTATTGTAGTGCTTAATGAGGTCCTGACATATCATGATGTTATTAACAATTGATCTCTGAGCCACAAAAGCTCCCTGGTTAACTGATACAAGCACTGGGAGTACCCTTGCCAGTCTCCCACACAAAATCTTGGAGATGCACTTGTAAATTGTGTTGCAGCAAGCTATGGGTCTGAAGTCAGATGCCATCTCTGGGTTTTGTATTTTCTGCACAAGGCATAAGTTTGTAGCATTCACTTCGTTGAGCATTCTAGAAGAGTCAAAGAAATCAATGATAGCTTCAGTCACTTCTTGCCCCACAATATGCCAAGCTTCATTAAAGAATCCTGAACCAAAGCCATCAGGGCCCGGGCTTTTGTTGCAGTCTATTTCAAACATTGCTTTTTTCACCTCATCAGCACTTACAGGAGCAATGAGGTTCATCTGTTGATGCATATCAAGTTTGTGTCCTGCTGAGAAGAAACTATCTTCTGTTGTGGCTTCTCTAGCCCCTGAAACTCCCAACATTTCTTTGTAGAATCTCACAAATTCCTCCAAAACCATGTCCTGATCATCCAGTAGAGTACCCTGCTGTGTCCTGATTGCGTGCACTCTATTCTTGTGTCTTTTTTGCTTCATGACTGCATGGAAGAACTGTGTGTTGCCATCTCCCAGCTGGACCCAGTTTGCCTTGCTTTTTTGCTGTAAAAAATTTTCAGCAGCCATATTCACTTCGTTGTATCTTCTCCTGGCCTGTATTTCCTTCTGTTGTATTTCCTCATTTAGGGGCTCCTTGTTAGCATCAATCTGAGCTTGAGTCATGGCAACTCTGGCAATGTCTGCCTGTGCTAAGATGTCCCTAAAATCATTTCTGTTTAGCTTCTTCAGCATTATTCTCACCTTTTCCAGTTTTTGGTACACTCTGAACATTTTTGTGCCTTGTGTTCTGAAATTCCAAGCTTGCTGAACCATAGCATGGAAATCAGAGTGGAGGCTCCACATGTTGAAGTATTTAAAGGGGATTTTTGTTTTTGTGGGTTCTCTCTGAAGAGCTAAACAAATTGGGGAGTGATCAGAAACACCCTCTGGGTGGAATTTGAGATCAAATTGATCAAATTCCTAGAACCAGAGGCTGTTTGCAAATGCCCAATCAATTTTAGAATATACTCTCCCACCCCTTTCATGCCTATTATTCCATGTAAACTGGCACCCTGACCACCCCATTTCAGTGAGGAAACATTGTTCAATGCACTCTTTAAAATCCTGAATTTCAGAAACTGCAACTGGAATTCCTCCTTTTCTATTTTCAGGTAGCATCACATTATTGAAATCCCCCCCAACAAACCATGGTTTATTGTAATTAATTGCAAAATTTGTTAGGTCTTTCCATAATGTTTTCCTTTCCTCTTTTTCATTTAAGCTATATACAAAACTAGCCACAAATTCTCTTTTTTCCACAATATTAACCACTTTACAGATGATCATTTGTACAGATGAGAATAATATATCCACATGAAAACAGTTTGGCAACCATCTTAACCATATTCTACCCAATCTATGGTCATTGTGATTGCTATAAGAGTCCCAGCCTGGCATAAAACTTTTTTTGTATTTTTCTATGTTGACTAATCTGATTTTTGTCTCTAGAAAAGCCACCAACCCACAGTTATTATTTTTGCAAAAAAGGGCAACATCCCTCTGCTTATTTGGGCCATTTAGGCCTCTAACATTCCATATTAGTACCCTATCCATGACTATCAGTCAAGATAGGGGACTTACCATGTGATGGCACCTCGTCTGCATTCTGTTTCTTTTGTTGTTCTGGCTCCTGTACTGCTTCTGCCTAATCCTTTAGAGCCTCCTGCATTCTTCCTTCAGTGTGCAGAATCTCAAAACTGTTATGCATCTGGGTAGTGACAGTTTTAGGCTGCCATTGTTGAGCTCTAGGAGGCAGTGCAGGTTGAATCTGTACAGGCACTGTTTGTGTCACAGGACCTGCAGTAGCTTTCTTCCTGCATTCAGCTTCCCTATGCCCATATTGTTTGCAATGGTTGTAGAGAATAGGTTTCCAATCATATTCCACTTCCTGCTCCACAATATTGCCCTTCTCATTCTTATAATATACCTTGTTAGGGTATTCAACTCCAATTTCTACCTCAATCAATACTCTTGCAAATTGAATCCCTACGTTGAGCTCGGTGTTTCTATCTGCCATCATTGGCCTTCCTACAAGGCTTGCAATCTTGCTCAGTCCCTTAGCATTCCAGTATTTCACATTCAGACTAGGGAATTTTACCCAGATAGGCACCGAGGTCAGTTCCTCTTGTTCATAATCCACATTTTCAGACCAAGGCCTAACTATCATGGGTTTGTTATCAAAATGGTAAACCCCCTCTTGAATTACAGCATCCCTTTGCTCTAGAGTGTCAAAACGAACCAAAACCAAGCCATTTTTCATCATAGCAATTTTGTTCATCCCACGTTTTGCCCAAATTCTTCTTAGATATCCGCTTAACACATTAATTGCTGGTTTTGATCCCATAATATAGCAAACAACAGCTTTATTCCAGTAATTAATTTCAGATTCTATGTCCATGGAACTAATTTCCCCAACAGGTTTTCCTTCATGCAATGTTGGCGCAATAAAATCCAATTTAAATCCAGAGTTTTTCAATTTGGATATGTCAAACATATCCCAAGCTGAGGTCTTACCTGCAGTAGCAGTCTCTTGCTGTTTAGTTTGGTTTGGGCCTTCGTCTTCATCTTCGGACGAGGATAATGTTCTTGCCTTTTCCTTCATCTTCGTGAGCCAAGTATTGATCTTTTCTCTTGCAATTTCCATTTGTTGCACTGTTTCTGTTTCTGCTTCAGGGGTCATGACCTCCGGTGCCTCCAATTCATCGGAGAGGTTGCGCATAACCCGATCTAGGTTATCTCGATTGATGCTTGAACTTTGTCTAAGATTTACAGTTTTTGTAGGACCTGGTGGTGCTGAATTTTCCCCATTGTCATCGTGCTTATCTGCTTCTCGTTTTGCCTTGTCTTTCTTCCCCATTGAGACTCACAGCAGCGTCAATGTGGACGAGCGGTGTAGAGGAGAGAGAAGAGAGCATTTTATTAAGGCCCGAAAATGGGCGACATGGGCGATATCGGAGTTCGGGGATAAGTATGACCCTCCGATGCGAATGTTTTTTTTTTTGGTACAAGTCAGAAATTGTATTATTACTCACTGTAATGTAACAAGATTACAGTCCTAGGCAATGCATATCCAAGGCCACCTACTAGGTAGGGTTCCTTTTTCTGCATTCCTTTAACTACCTTACATACCTTCAATCTGGTGCAACTCACTACAGACAGTGGTTCACCATCACTGTAGACATTACAAATTACATAAATCTTTTCTGACTCACAACAAAGTACAAAAACAATAATAAGCTAGAAAATTACAACTTCTTCTAACTTTTCAGATCTTCTGATTTCTGTTACAATCCTTGCTCTGCCTTTCTCCAGCAATCTGTTACTTGTCATCTGCTAGATCCTGCTTCCTGGTTCACAGCCCGGGTTCTGCCTCCTGCTTCTGCTTCCCTGCTGAAACCTGCTGTGATTTCCTGCACCTGTTCTGCTACCTTTCTGAGTTGTTTGATTCTCTGCTGAGTTCTAGATGATATATGCTTCTGCCTATTCCTTCAGAAATCTGCTTCCTTTTTCCTGCACAGGTTCTGATGCCCTGCAGGGTTCTTGGTTTTCTGCTAATGTCCTGTTGAGTCCTGTCTTCAGCCTTTCTTAACTTGCCTTTGCTGATCATTTGCACTTGATCTCACTTCTTGCATAACTTCTGGGATCTCTATACCTCTTCTATCCATTTCTTATCCCTGTTGGATATCTTTCTTTTACTGTTGGTGCAGTGTTGGGTTCTGATTCTTACAGTTTGTTGAACCTGTTGCATGATTTGTGGTACTGGAATGCTGCCTTCACCAGTAAAATGGGTATTCCTGCATTTCCATACCCAATATACAGCTGCTGCTAGCCCAGATGCATACACTTCCCTCCGGATTCTCGAGCACTTTTGCCTACTAATCCAGTTGAGCATTCCCTGGATAGTTTTAGATTTTGCTGAAATTGTCAGCCAGCTTTTTAGTTGATCCAAGACTGCTGTTGACACTTTCCAGTTAAAGAACAAATGATTATGGTCTTCTGGTTTCAGCTTGCACATGTAGCATATTTCATCACCATTCAGAAATCCCATTCTCTTCAGCCTGTCTTTAGTCAACAATCTTCCTTTTTGTGCTAGCCAGAGGCAAAAGCTTTGCCTACGCATGGATGATTTCCCCCAGATTAGATCTGCATGTCTGTACTTTGGCATAATTCCTTGCAGCATTCTGTATCCACTTGCAGCAGAATATTGGCCATCAGTTTCAAGCTTCCATGCTCCCCTTGTGGTGTATTGTGCCTGAAAATGGCTTTTGGTCTTGTTCAGCTTGTTCCAATACCAGCTAGATCCCCAGACTGGAGCATAGTTCCAAAGGTTTACACCTTTCAGGTATACTCCATTGATCCATCTTACCCACAATGTCTCTTTCTTACCCGATGCGAATGTTTTTTTTTTTTTGGTGCAAGTCAGAAATTATAATATTGCTTACTGTAATGTAACAAGATTACAGCCCTTAGGTATTGCAGATCCAAGGCCACCTACTAGGTAGGGTTCCTTTTTTCTGCATCCCTTTACCACCTTACAAACCTTCAGTCTAGTGCAACTCACTACATACAGTTGTTCATCATTTTCTGTAACAACAACAAATTACAAAAATCATTTCTGACTTACAACAAAACACAAAAACATAATGGCTACAAATTATATCTTCTGTTACATTTTGTTGTGCTGCCTGTCTTCATTCCCCTGCTCACTGTTTTACCTGCTGGATTCTGCTACCTAGTTACAGCCTATCTTCTGCATTCTGCTGCTAATTCCCTTCTGCAATCTCTACTGCACCTGCTGCTGATTCCTAATTCCTACAGCTTTTCACCTCTGCTGCATACTCTTTTATTCCTTTTCTGCCTTGCATCAGCATTCCTGCCACTGAGACCCTTCTAACTCTTCCTGGGATCCTGCACTGATACTTTAATACTTGCACCCTGCTCTATTCTTTGCTGGTCTGTTAAGCTGCTTTCCTGTTGCAGTGCTTTTGTATTTCTTCCATTTTCCTGATTTCTCTGCTGCCAGCTGATTCAGGCTCACAGTTGCCTTATCCATCTTTTATCCTTGCTATTTAGCTTTCTGTTGCTGCTGCACTGTTGGATTCTGACTCTGATTGCTTGTTGTATCTGTTGCATAATCTGTGATACTGGCAGTCTGCTCTTTTCAAAGCATATCAGATTTCTGGCTCTCCAAATCCAGTATGCAGCTGCTGCTATTCCAGCTGCATACACTTCCTTTCTGAATCTCGAGCATTTCTGTCTACTCATCCAGTTTAGTAACCCCTGGATTGTGCTTCCTGTTGCAGAAATGTGTAGCCATGTCTTTACCTGTTTCATTGTCTCTATTGAAATACTGCAGCTGAAAAACAGATGGCCATGACTTTCTGTCTCCTCTTTGCACAGGTAGCATATGGTGTCTCCATTAAGGAAACCCATATTATGTAGCCTGTCTTTGGTCAGCAGTCTACCCATTTGCACCAACCATAAACAGAAGTTGTGCCTAGGTACAGAAATTCTTCCCCATATCAGGTCAAAATGTCTGTATTTTGGCAGATTTCCCAACAAAACTCTGTATCCACTAGCAACTGAGTACATTCCATTTTCAGTTTCCCTCCACACTCCTCTTGTTGAATAGTGCTCCTGGAAGTGACTTTTGATCTTGTTGAGTTTAGTCCAATACCAGCTGGCTCCCCACACAGGAGCATAATTCCAGAAATTACTTCCTTTCAAATATACTCCACTAATCCACTTCACCCACAATGTGTCCTTTTTTGTGGCTAAATCCCATATATGCTTCCCATTTAGGGCTATATTAAACCATTTGCATTGTTTAATATTTATGCCCCCATTTCTCCTTGGTCTGCAAACTACTTCCCAAGTCACCAGGCTAGTTTTGTGCTTGTGGTCAGCTCCCCCCCAAAGAAACAATCTGCATTTTTTCTCTATACTTTTTAGTACCCCAGCAGGCATAACAAATATGCTTGACCAATATACGTGTATAGATAATAATACAGAATTTATTAGTTGTGCCCTTCCTGCATATGAGAGGTTCTTGGAAGCCCATGTCTGAAGTCTTTTTGTCATTTTATCCACCAAGCATTCACAATCCATTTTACTCCATTTTGATGGGGATAGAGGGACACCTAGGTATTTCATTGGCAATGTACCCTCCTGAAACCCTGAGAGGCTCAACAGCACCCTTTTCTCTTGTTCACTAACCCCTGCCACATAAATGCTTGACTTTTCCTGGTTTGCATACAAACCTGTGGCTTGTGAGAAGTAATTCAGGCATTCCATTAGGATATTCACAGATTCAGGTGTAGCTTTGCAGAAACACATCAAGTCATCTGCAAAGCATAGATGACTTAGTCCAAGCTCTTTGCACATGGGGTGCCAATTGAAGCTGTTGTCCATGCAAGCTATCTTCAAGATTCTTGACAGGTATTCCACCACTAACACAAAAATTAGTGGAGAAATTGGGTCTCCTTGTCTAATGCCACGCTTTGCAGTGAAGTATCCATGGGCTTCCCCATTCAAGTTGATGCTGAAGCTTGCTGTTTGCACACACTCTAGTATCCACCCACTAAACTTCAATGGGAATCCATATCCTTGCATCATTTCCTTGATAAAACCCCAGTGTACTGTGTCATAGGCTTTCCTAAGGTCAATCTTCATCAGGCATCTTGGGGAGGATTGTTTTCTATTATAGTGCTTGATTAAATCCTGACAAATCATAATGTTATGGACTATGGATCTTTGTGCCACGAAAGCTCCCTGGTTCACAGAAATTAGTTCGGGTAGCACTCTTGCCAGTCTTCCACATAGGATCTTGGAGATGCACTTGTAGATGGTGTTGCAACAGGCTATGGGTCTGTAATCAGAAGCCTTTTCAGGGTTTGATATTTTCTGCACAAGACACAAGTTAGTTGCATTCACTTCTTTTAGCATTTTGGAAGACTCAAAAAAATCAATAATAGCCTCTGTCACTTCCTGCCCCATTGTATTCCATGCTTCTTTGAAAAACCCTGATCCAAATCCATCAGGGCCTGGGCTCTTATTACAGTCGATTTCAAACATAGCTCTCTTTACTTCTTCAGCAGTCACAGGGGCAATCAGAGACATTTGTTGGTGTATGTCTAGTCTGTGTCCTGCTGAGAAGAAGCTGCTTTCTGCTGAAGTGGCTCTGATTCCAGCAACTCCTAGCATTCCTCTGTAAAAATCCACAAATTCCTTCACAATCTGGTTCTGTTCCTCTAGCAAGGTACCTTCCTGTGTCTTGATGGAATGTACTCTGTGCTGCTGCCTTCTTTGCTTCATAATTGCATGGAAAAATTGAGTGTTTCCATCCCCTAGTTGAATCCATTTTGCCTTGCTCTTTTGTTGTAGGAAGTTCTCTGCTGCCATATTCAGATCATTGTACCTCTTCCTTGCTTGCACTTCCTCTTGTTGTATGGTCTCATTTAGAGGGTCCTGGATTGCTGCAATCTGTGCTTGATTCATTATATTCCTAGCTGTCTCAGCTTGCTTTAGTATCCCACTGAATTCATCCCTATTTAGTTTTTTCAGCACTCCTCTCACATTTTTCAGTTTCTGGTAAACTCTGAACATTTTTGTGCCTTGTGTTCTGATGTTCCAAGCTTGCTGCACCTTAGCTTGGAAATCAGAGTGGAGGCTCCACATGTTGAAAAATTTGAAGGGGTTGTTTCTATTTTTTGTGGGCTCTCTGCGCATAGTTAAACAAATTGGGGAATGATCAGACACATCCTCTGTATGGAATTTCAGATCAAATTGATCAAATTCCTGAATCCAAAGGCTATTGGCAAAAACCCAATCTATTTTAGAATATACCCTCCCTCCCCTTTCATGCTTATTGTTCCAAGTAAATTCACACCCAGACCAGCTCAGTTCTGTTAGTTTACAGTCCTCTAAACAGTCCTTGAAGTCCTGTACTTCAGAATATGTGACTGGGGCACCTCCTTGTCTATTACCAGATGTGAACACATTATTAAAGTCCCCCCCAACTATCCATGGTACATTGCAGTTCAGTGCATAGTCAGAAAGGTCCTGCCACAGTTGCTTTCTTTCCTCTTTTTCATTTAGCCCATACACAAAACTCACCACAAACTCTTTTTTTTTTCACAATATTAACTACTTTGCAAGTCACCATTTGCACAGATGAAAATAACACATTAACATGGAAATGATTTGGTAACCATCTAATCCAGATTCTGCCTAATCTATGATTGTTATGGTTGCTAATTGATTCCCACTCTGGCATGAAATTTCTCTTGCATTTTGCTAAATTAATTTCCCTAATTTTTGTTTCTAACAGAACCACCATGCCACAATTATTTTTTTTGCAGAAAAGACTCACATCTCTCTGTTTATTAGGGCCATTTAGGCCTCTCACATTCCATATAAGGATCCTATCCATGACTATCAGTCAAGATAGGAGACTTACCATGTGTTGCCACCATCCCAGGAAGTATATCCTCCTTTGCTACATGTTCTGCTGCTTCCCCTTGAGTTTTCTGCTCTTCCTGCTCTTCTTTATCTTACAGTGCTTCAAATGAGTTCAGTGTCTGGGTTTGTTGTTGTTTTTGCCTGTACACCCCTCTCCCCGCTCTCTGACCCTTCCCTGTAATTCCTGCTCTTGCTCTTCCTCTCCCTGCATTCTGCCATTGCATTGTTCTAGGGTTTGCTTGTGTTGGAGGCCTATTCTGTATAGGCACAGCTTGTGCCACAGGAGCTGCAGCAGCAATCTTCTTCCTGCAGTCAGATTCTCCATGCCCATGCTGCTTACAGTGGCTGCATATGCTTGGTTTCCAATCATATTCTACCTCCTGTTCCACAATTTTCCCTTTTTCATTCTTGAAATTAACTTTCTCAGGGTACTCATCTCCAATTTTCACTTCAATTAACACCCTGGCAAACTGTATTCCTACTTTTAGCTCAGTGTTCTTATCTGCCATCATTGGCCTACCAACAAGGCTAGCAATTTTGCTTAACCCCTTAGCATTCCAATACTTCACATTTAATCCTGGGAATTTCACCCAAATAGGCACTGAGGTTAATTCTTCCTTTTCATAATCTACATTTTCAAACCAAGGTCTGATTATCATAGGCTTGTTGTCAAAATGGTACACTCCTTCCTGAATTACAACATCTCTCTGTTCCAGTGTATCAAATCGAACCAGGACCATTCCATTTTTCATCATGGCTATTTTGTTCATCCCTTTTTTTGCCCAAATTCGTCTTAGGAAACCACTAAATACTGCAGTTGGTGGTCGAGCTCCCATGACATAACAGACTACAGCTTTATTCCAGTAATTTATTTCAGATTCAATGTCACTAAGCTTAATTTCCCCTACTGGAATTCCATCATGCATAGCAGGTTCAACAAAATCAAGTTTAAAACCAGCATTTCTAAGCTTAGTTATGTCGAATTTATCCAAGGCAGAGACCTTACCAATATCTGTGTTGTTTTGCTGAGTAGTCTGTTCTGGCTCTTCTTCTTCATCCTCAGATGAGGTTTGAGTGCTTGCTTTCTCCTTCATTTTCGAGAGCCAGGTATTAATCTGCTCTCTAGCTAATTCCAATTTATGTACTGTTTGTGTTTGTATTTCCGGTGTCAACACCTCTGGCGCTTCCAATTCATCGCTTAAATTGCGAACAACCCGATCTAGGTTTTCGCAGATCATGCTCAAGCTTTGCTTTTGAATCACAGTTTTGGTCGGACATGGTGGGACTGAGTTTTCAACATTATCGCCTTGCTTTTCGGCTACTCGCTTTGTCTTTTCTTTCTTCCCCATGGTAACTCACAGCTTCATCAATGGATGCGCGGTGGAGAGGAGAGAGAAGAGAGCATTTTAGAGAGAGAAAAGTGATCTTCTGGACAGCCCATTCCCCCCGATGCGAATGTTTTTTTTTTTGGTGCAAGTCAGAAATTGTATTATTGCTCTCTGTAATGTAACAAGATTACAGTCCTTAGGCAATGCAGATCCAAGGCCGGTTCCTTTTTGCTACACCCCTCTACTACCTTACATCCCTTCAATCTGGTGCAACTCACTACAGACAGTGGTTCACCCTCTCTGTAAACATTACAATTTTCAAAAATTGTTTCTCACCATCTCTGAAAACATTACAATTTGCAAAAATTATTTCTGACTTACAGCAAAATACAAAAACATATATATCTAAAAATATTACAACAAAAACTTCCAGGAGCTGATTCATTCCTCCTTCTTTCTTGCTTCATCTACCTGCTGTGCCCAATCAAGCTGATCCACATCACTCTACTGTCTAGCTCCCTGTACAGGTACTGGAGTCCTGCATTTCTTCTGTTTTTTCCTGCAAAAACCTCTCCTGGAGTCTGGTCCTGCCTATCTGCTGGGTCTGCTGTGGTACACAGATCAGCTTAAAATCTCTCTACCCATTTTTTATCCCTGCTGTTGATCTTTCTCAACCTGCTGCATTGCTGCATTCTGGTCCTCACTGATTGCTGTATCTGCTGCATGGTCTGTGATATAGATAGAATGTTTCCCACAAAGTGCTTGATATTCCTACCTCTCCATACCCAGTATACAGCTGCTGCAAGCCCTGCTGCATACACTTCTTTCCTGAAAATTGAACATTTCTGCCTAGTTATCCAGTTCAGCATCCCCTGAATTGTTTTTGCTCTTGGTGTAATCTGCAACCAGCATCTCAGTTGATCTAATACACCTGTTGCCACACTGCAGCTGAAGAAAAGGTGATTATGGTCTTCTGGCTTAGCTTTACACAGATTGCAAACAGCATCCATCAAAAAACCCATTTTCTGCAATCTGTCCTTAGTTAGTAGTCTTCCCTGCTGAGCTAGCCATAAACAGAAGCTGTGTCTTGGCATGGTTACCCTTCCCCAAATCAAATTGGCATGTCTATACTTTGGCATAGCTCCCATCAGAGTGCTGTAACCCCTTGCAGCTGTATAGCATCCATCAGTATCTCCTTTCCAGACCCCTCTAATTGTATAATGCTCCTGGAAATATCGTTTGATTTTGTTGAGTTTATTCCAGTACCAACTGGCACCCCAGACTGGTGCATAGTTCCAGAAGTTGGTACCTTTCAGATATATTCCATTAATCCATTTTACCCACAAGGTATCTTTTTTTGTGGCTAAATCCCAGATATGTTTCCCATTTAGGGCAATATTAAACCATTTGCAGTTTTTTATGTTTAAGCCCCCATTTTCCCAGGTCTGCACACCATATCCCAAGCCACCAGACTGGTTTTCTGCTTTTGATCAGTGGATCCCCATAGGAAATCTCTGCATTTTTGTTCTACCCTTTTAAGTACCCCTGCAGGTAGTATAAATATGCTAGACCAGTACACATGTATAGAAAACAACACAGAATTTATAAGTTGAGCTCTTCCTGCATATGAGAGATTCCTAGAAGCCCAAATCTGCAATTTTCTTGTCATTTTATCAACCAAGCACTCACAGTCAATTTTACTCCATTTTGAAGGGGAAAGTGGAACTCCTAGATACTTCATAGGTAGTGTGCCCTCCCTGAACCCAAATATTGCTAACAGTTCTTTTTTACTTTCCTCATTCACACCAGCTATGTACAGGTTGGATTTCTCCTTGTTAGCATACAGGCCAGTAGCTTGTGCAAAGTAGTTAATGCAATTCATCATTATACTTACAGATTCAGGGGGTGCTTTGCAGAAACACATCAAGTCATCAGCAAAGCACAAGTGACTCAGTGCAAGTTCCTTGCACATTGAGTGCCAACTGAAGCTTTTATCCATGCATGCTATTTTCAGAATTCTTGAGAGGTATTCCATGACCAGCACAAAAATCAATGGAGATACTGGGTCCCCCTGCCTGATGCCTCGTTTAGCAAGAAAATATCCATGCTTCCCTCCATTTATGTTGATGCTGAAACTTGCAGTTTGTATACATTCAAGTATCCAGCCCATGAACTTGACTGGGAACCCATACCCTTGCAGCATCTCTTTGATAAATCTCCAGTGGATTGTGTCATATGCTTTTCTAAGGTCTATCTTCATCAAGCATCTAGGTGAGGATTGCTTCCTGTTGTAGTGCTTGATTAGGTCCTGACATATCATGATGTTGTGTACAATTGACCTCTGTGCCACAAAAGCACCCTGGTTTACAGAGATGAGATCAGGTAGCACTGTTGCCAATCTCCCACAGAGGATCTTGGAGATGCATTTGTATATGGTGTTGCAGCATGCTATAGGTCTGAAATCAGAAGCCTTTTCTGGGTTTTCTATCTTCTGCACAAGACAAAGGTTAGTTGCATTTACTTCTTTAAGCATTTTAGAGGTCTCAAAAAAATCTATAATTGCACTGGTCACTTCTTCCCCCACAGTGCTCCATGTTTCTTTGAAAAAACCTGAGCCAAAGCCATCAGGGCCTGGGCTTTTATTGTTGTCAATGTCAAACATAGCTCTCTGTACTTCCTCAGCAGTCACGGGTGCCATGATGGTAAGTTGTTGTTGCATATTAAGTTTATTTCCTACTGAAAAGAAACTCTCCTCTGCTGAAGTACCTTTAGAGCCTGATATCCCCAACATACTCCTGTAAAACCCCACAAATTCTTCAATAATCTGGTCATTGTCCTCCAGTAAGATGCCCTCTTGTGTCTTTATGGAGTGTAGTCTGTTTTGTTGCCTTCTCTGTTTCATAATTGCATGGAAAAACTGATTATTTCCATCTCCCAATTGCACCCATTTACTCTTTTGTTGTAGGAAGATCTCAGCTGCCATATTCAGTTCATTGAACCTACTCCTAGCCTTGATTTCTCCCTTCTGCAATATCTCATTCAACGGCTCTTTGTTTGCTTTTGCTTGGGCTTGATTCATTACTGATCTTGCAATATCAGCCTGGGCTAAAATATCACTGAATTCAGTTCTGTTAAGCTTTTTCAGGGCATGTTAAGGCCGATGCGAATGTTAAGGCCCGAAAACGAGCGACATGTGTGATATCGGATTTCGGGGATAAAGTTGACCCTCCCGAGGCATCGGGGGTCCCCTAGGGCCACAATAGAGCCCCCGAAAAATTTTTGGGCGAAAACGGAAACAAGGCCCCGGGAATGCTCTAGGGGGGGTTTTCTGGGCCTCCGGAAACAAACTTTTCGACGTTAATATTTTCGCCCCATGTCGCACGGGAGACCCCTAGGGGACATGGGAGGCCCCTAGGGTCGATTATTGGGTCTTTGATAGGCTTGTAAGGGCGGTTTTACATGATGCGAATGTTTTTTTGGTGCAAATCAGAAGCTTGTATTATTACTTGCTGTAATGTAACAAAATTACAGCCCACAGGCACTGTAAATACAATGCCACCTACTAGGTAGGGTTCCTTAGGATCTACAGCCCTTTTCAACCAAACAGACCCTACATTGCTGGACCAGCACACTACACTCAGTGGCTCCTCATATCTGATTCATAATACAAGCTTACCTACTTACAGTAGCAACACATACAAAATAATGACCTAAACATATTACAGAAACCTTATCCAATTCTTGTCCTTGCTGTTAATCTTTCTTTTGCTGCTGCATTGCTGTATTCTGGTTCTGACTACCTGCTGAATCTGCTGCATAATCTGTGACAGTGGTATTCTGCTCCCCTCAAAATGCTGAATGTTCCTGCATCTCCATATACAGTACACTATTGCTGCAAGTCCTGTTGGATACACGTCCTTTCTGAATCTTGAACACTTTTGTCTGCTTATCCAGTTGAGCATGCCCTGAACTGTGTTTCTTTTGCTGACATTTGCAGCCAACCCCTTAGCTGAACCATAGCTTCTGTGGACACACTACAGTTGAAGAACAGGTGGTTGTGATCTTCATGTTTCTGCTTGCACAGGTGACACATTGCATCTCCATCCAAGAACCCCATTTTCTGCATCCTGTCTTTAGTTAGTAATCTGCCCATTTGAACCAGCCACAGGCAGAAACTTTGTCTAGGCATAGAGATCTTCCCCCAAATTAAATCAGCATGTCTGTACTTTGGCATGTCTCCTATTAACACTCTATATCCACTTGCTGCTGAGTACATCCCATCAGGTGCACCCTTCCACACACCCCTTGCTGTGTATTGTTCCTGGAAATAACTCTTGATTTTGTTGAGCTTTTTCCAGTACCAACTGGGACCCCATACAGGAACATAGTTCCAGAAATTTGCTCCTTTCAGATAAACCCCATTAATCCATTTTACCCACAGTGTGTCTTTTTTAGTGGCTAGATCCCAGATATGCTTCCCATTCAAGGCTATGTTGAACAATTTGCAATTCTTCACATTTATTCCACCATTTTTCCTTGGTCTGCATACAATTTCCCA
This sequence comes from Tetragonia tetragonoides, assembly GCA_038025085.1. Lineage (NCBI taxonomy): Eukaryota > Viridiplantae > Streptophyta > Magnoliopsida > Caryophyllales > Aizoaceae > Tetragonia > Tetragonia tetragonoides. The sequence goes on from CM076150.1 coordinate 24,244,133, forward strand.
GGTCACCAAACTTGTCTTTTGCTTCTGTTCATTAGACCTCCACAAGAAAAATCTGCATTTTTGCTCTACACTCTTCAGTACCCCAGCAAGCATTACAAAAGTGCTTGACCAGTATACATGTATAGAGAATAATACAGAATTAATTAGTTGAGCCCTTCCTGCATATGATAGGTTCCTGGAGGCCCAAATCTACAGTTTCTTTGTCATTTTATCCACCAAGCATTCACAATCTAATTTGCTCCATTTAGATGGGGATAGTGGCACTCCCAAATATTTCATGGGTAATTTGCCCTCCCTGAATCCAGATAACTCTAGCAGCTCATTCTTAACTAGTTCATTAGCACCAGCTACATAAATATTGGATTTCTCCTTGTTTGCAGACAATCCAGTAGCTTGTGAAAAATAGTTAATGCTATTCATCAAGATACTCACAGATTCAGGTGCAGCTTTACAGAAGCACATCAAGTCATCAGCAAGGCATAGGTGACTCAGGGTTTATTCTTTGCACATTGGATGCCAACTGAAGCTCTTATCCATACAGGCTATCTTCAAGGTTCTTGATAAAATTCTATTACCAGCACAAAGACTAATGGTGAGACTAGATCTCCCTGCCTAATGCCACGCTTTGCAGTAAAGTATCCATCTGCTTCTCCATTCATGTTGATGCTGAAGCTTGCAGTTTGGATGCACTCAAGTAGCCAGCCACTGAACTTTACAGGAAAACCATACCCTTGCAGCATTTCCTTGATGAAACCCCAATGAATTGTGTCATATGCTTTCCTTAAATCAATCTTCATCAAGCACCTAGGAGAGGATTCTTTCCTATTGTAGTGCTTGATGAGATCCTGACATATCATGATGTTGTGGACTATTGATCTCTGAGCCACAAAAGCTCCCTGGTTCACAGATACAAGCATAGGAAGCACCTTTGCCAATCTCCCACACAAGATCTTGGAGATGCATTTGTAGATTGTATTGCAGCAAGCTATAGGCCTGAAGTCAGATGCCTTCTCAGGGTTTGGTATCTTCTGCACAAGGCACAAATTTGTAGCATTCACCTCTTTGAGCATTTTAGAGGAATCAAAGAAATCTATGATAGCATCAGTCACTTCTTGCCCCACAATATGCCAAGCTTCTTTGAAGAATCCTGATCCAAAACCATCAGGTCCCGGGCTTTTGTTACAGTCAATATCAAACATGGCTTTTTTCACCTCATCAGCATTTACAGGGCCAATAAGGTTCATCTGTTGATGTAAGTCTAGTCTGTGACCTGCTGAGAAGAAGCTGCCTTCTGCTGTAGTGTCTCTGACTCCAGATACTCCCAATTTTTTTTTTTGTAAAACTCCACAAATTCTTTCATAACCAGATTCTGATCTTCCAGTAGAGTCCCCTCCTGTGTCTTGATGGAATGTACTGTATTCTGCTGTCTTCTTTGCTTCATGACTGAATGGAAGAACTGATTGTTCCCATCTCCCAACTGAACCCATTTTGCCTTGCTCTTCTGTTGTAAAAAAATTTCAGCTGCCATGTTCACCTCATTGAATCTCCTCCTGGCCTGTACTTCTTTTTGTTGCACTTCCTCATTTAAGGGCTCCTTGTTGGCTTCAATCTGAGCTTGAGTCATGGCTATTCTAGCAATGTCTGTCTGAGCTAAGATGTCACTAAATTCATTTTTGTTTAGCTTCTTCAGCACTGTTCTCACCCTTTTCAATTTCTGATACACTCTAAACATTTTTGTGCCTTGTGTTCTGAAATTCCAGGCTTGCTGAACCATAGCATGGAATTCAGAGTGAAGGCTCCACATGTTAAAATATTTAAAGGGGATATGTCTTTTTGTGGATTCTCTATGAAGAGCTAAGCAAATTGGAGAGTGATCAGATACTCCCTCTGGGTGAAATTTTAGATCAAATTGATCATATTCCTGAAACCAGAGGCTGTTTGCAAAAGCCCAATCAATTTTAGAGTAAAACTCTCCCTCCCCTTTCATGCCTATTATTCCATGTAAACTGACACCCTGACCATCCCATTTCAGTGAGGAAACAATCTTCAATGCAAGCTTTAAAATCTTGTATTTCAGCATATGTAACTGGTAATCCTCCTTTTCTATTTTCAGGTAACAGCACATTGTTGAAATCCCCCCCAACAATCCATGGTTTATTGCAATTAATTGCAAAATCATTAGGGTCCTTCCATAGTATTGTCCTTTCCTCCTTTTCATTTAGGCCATATACAAAACTCACTACAAATTCCATTTTTCTCACAATACTAACCACTTTACAGATGATCATTTGCACTGAATAGAAAATCACATCCACATGAAAACAATTTGGCATCCATCTTATCCATATTCTACCCAACCTATGCTCATTGTGATTACTATAAGATTCCCAATCTGGCATGAAACTTTTTTTGTATTCTAGATTAACTAATCTAATTTTAGTTTCTAGAAAAGCCACCAAACCACAGTTACTCTTTTTGCATAAAAGGGCAACATCCCTCTGCTTATTTGGGCCATTAAGGCCTCTAACATTCCAAATAAGGATCCTATCCATGACTACCGGTCAAGATAGGAGACTTACCATGTGGTGGCACCTCATCTGTATTCTGATCCTTCTGTAGCTCTGGCTCGACTACTTCTGCCTGTGCCATTTGGTCTTCCTGCATTCCTCCTTCATTTTGCAGAATATCAAAAGGGTTCTGCATCTGGGTAGTGACAGTTTTTGGCTGCTGAATTTGTCTGTAATTGCCTCTTCCTGCTCTCCCTCCTCTTCCTGCATTCCAAGCTCTACCTCTACCTCTCCCTGCATTCTGCCATTGCTGAGCCCTAGTAATTTCCTGCTGTACAGGTTGCACAGGTACTTGATTCACAGGGGCAGGTATAGGTTTCTTCTTCCTGCAATCTGTCTCACTATGGCCATATTGTTGGCAATGACTGCACAGTCTAGGCTTCCAGTCATAGTCCACTTCTTGTTCAACAATGTTCCCCTTCTCATTCTTGAAGTGCACCTTTTCAGGGTATTCACCTCCTATTTCTACTTCAATCAGCACTCTAGCAAAGTGAATCCCCACCTTAAGCTCTGTATTCCTGTCTGCCATTATTGGCCTTCCAACTAAGCTTGCAATTTTCCTCAATCCCATTGCATTCCAGTATTTGACATTTAGCCCAGGGAATTTAACCCATATAGGAACAGAGGTGAGTTCTTCATGAGCATAGTCCACATTTTCAGACAATGGCTTGACTATCATGGGCTTATTATCAAAATGGTAAACCCCATCCTGAATCACAGCATCCCTTTGTTCCAGCGAGTCAAATCTAACCAAAACTAATCCATTTCTCATCATTGCAATTTTGTTCATCCCTCTTTTTGCCCAAATTTGTCTTAGAAACCCACTGAGAATATTAATTGGTGGCTTAGACCCCATTACATAGCATACAACCGCTTTGTTCCAGTAATTGATTTCTGATTCAATGTCCATAAAATCAATTTCCCCAACTGGTTTACCCTCATGTTAATTAGGTGCAATATAATCCAATTTAAAGCCAGCACTTTTCAGTTTAGATATATCGAATTTTTCCCAAGCTGAAATCTTATCAACATCTGTGGACTCTTGTTGCTTGTCTTGCTCTGAAGCTTCGTCTTCAGATTCAGATGAGAATTGCGTTTTGGCCTTCTGCTTCATCTTCGAGAGCCATGAAATGATTTTTTGCCTTGCTAATTCCATTTGTTGCACCGTTTCAGTTTGCACTTCTGGCGTCATTACTTCAGGGGCCTCCAATTCATCTGTGAGATTGCAAACTACTCGATCTAGGTTTTCACGGTTGTTGCTGTTACATTGCCTTTGAGTCACATTTTTTGTGGGACACGGGGGAGCTGCTGAGGTTTCTGCATCGTCATCGTGATTTCCATTCCCTCGTTTTGCTTTATCTTTCTTCCCCATTGGAACTCAGAGCTGCGTTAATGGCTAACGAGCAATGTCGAGGAAAGAGGAGAGAGCATTTTTAGAGAGAGAAAATTCCGCGATCCCAATTTTTGCGATGCGCGTTTGTTAAGGCCCAAAAACGGGCGACATGTGTGATATCGGAGTTCGGGGATGAAGTTGACCCTCCCGGGGCACCGGGGTTCCCCTAGGGCCATAATAGAGCCCCCGAAAAAATTTCGGGCGAACACGGAAACCGGGCCCCAGGAATGCTCTAGGGGACGTGTTTTGGGCCTCCGGATACAAACTTTTCGACGTTAATATTTTCGCCCCATATCGTAGGGCAGACCCCTATGGGACATGGCAAGACCCAAGGGTCGGTTGTTGGGTCTCTGATAGGCTTGTAAGGGCGTGTTTACGCGATTCCAATGTAAAGGCCCGAAAACGAGCGACATGTGTAATATCGGAGTTCGGGGATGAAGTTGACCCTCCCGGGGCACCGGAGGTCCCCTAGGGCTATACTAGAGCCCCCGAAAAAATTCGGGCGAAAACGGAAACCGGGGCCCGGGAATGCTCTAGGGGACGTGTTTTTGGCCTCCGGACACAAACTTTTCGACGTTAATATTTTCGCCCCATATCGCACGGGAGACCCCTAGGGGACATGGGAGGCCCCTAGGGTCGGTTATTGGGTCTCTGATAGGCTTGTAAGGGCGGTGTTACATGATGCGAATGTTTTTTCTTTTTTGGTGCAAGTTAGAAATTCTATTATTACTCACTGTAATGTAACAAGATTACAGTCCTAGGCAATGCATATCCAAGGCCACCTACTAGGTAGGGTTCCTTTTTCTGCATTCCTTTAACTACCTTACATACCTTCAATCTGGTGCAACTCACTACAGACAGTGGTTCACCATCACTGTAGACATTACAAATTACATAAATCTTTTCTGACTCACAACAAAGTACAAAAACAATAATAAGTTAGAAAATTACAGCTTCTTCTAACTTTTCAGATCTTCTGATTTCTGTTACAATCCTTGCTCTGCCTTTCTCCAGCAATCTGTTACTTGTCATCTGCTAGATCCTGCTGCCTGGTTCACAGCCCGGGTTCTGCCTCCTGCTTCTGCTTCCCTGCTGAAACCTGCTGTGATTTCCTGCACCTGTTCTGCTACCTTTCTGAGTTGTTTGATTCTCTGCTGAGTTCCAGATGATATCTGCTTTTGCCTATTCCTTCAAAAATCTGCTTCCTTTTTCCTGCACAGGTTCTGCTGCCCTGCAGGGTTCTTGGTTTTCAGCTGATGTCCTGTTGATTCCTGTCTTCAGCCTTTCTTCACTTGCCTTTGCTGATCATTTGCATTTGATCTCACTTCTTGCATAACTTCTGGGATCTCTATATCTCTTCTATCCATTTCTTATCCCTGTTGGATAACTTCTGAGTTCCCTCTCTAAATCCTAAGATGTGCAACAAATCATTTTTCATTTGTTCATTTACCCCTGCAACATAAATGTTTGATTTTTCCTTGTTTGCATATAGACCAGTGGCTTGTGAGGAGTGGTTTATGCTGTTCATCATGATGTTCACAGGTTCTGGGGCAGCTTTGCAGAAGCACATTAGGTCATCAGCAAAGCATAAATGACTCAGGCCAAGGTCTTTGCACATGGGATGCCAGCTGAAGCTTCTATCCATACAGGCTATTTTCAGTGTTCTAGACAGGTATTCCATGTTTTTTTTTGGTGCAAGTCAGAAATTGTGTTATTGCTAGCTGTAATGTTACACAGATTACAGTCCATAGGTAATGCAAGTCCAAGGCCACCTACTAGGTAGGGTTCCTCTTCCTCTGCATCCCTTTTTTCCTTACAACCCTACATTCCTGGGGGCACTTACTACATGCAGTGGTTCCCCATATCTGAATACAGATACAAAATACAAAAAAGCATTTCTGTCTTACAGCAAAAATCAAAAACTTAATAATCTAAATTATTACAGAATTTCTATCCTTTTTTTCCACTCAATCTGCTTCTTCCTGCTTCTGCTTTGCTTCCGCTCTCAACCTCTGAATCCTCTGCTGGAGCAATCTTCCAGAGTTGATTCATCCTCCTTCTTTTCTGCAACAACACCATGCTGATTTCCTGTATGCTCTACTGGTTCCTGTTATCTGATTCAGAGTCTAGCTGCATCAACCTGCTTCTGATTCCCTTCTGAAACCTGTGTGTATCTCCTTCTGAATGTCAGGTTCTGTACTGTCTCTGGACTGTTGCTTGTCCTGTGCTTCACCTTCATTCTGCAGTGCTGCAAAGGGGTTTTGTGTCTGTGGCTTATCCTGCTGTTGTTGCTGAATTTCCCTGTAAATACCCCTTCCAGCTCTTGCTCCTCTACCTGCATTATTCATTCTTCCTCTCCCCCTCCCACATTCTGCCATTGCTGTGCCCTAGTGTTTTTCTGTTGGCCAGGTTGCTTCTGTACTGGTACTGGAATCTGTGTTGGTATCACAGTTGCTGCAGCAACTTTCTTCCTGCATTCTGCCTCACAGTGCCCATATTGCTTGCAGTGGGTGCATAGGACAGGCTTCCAGTCATATTCCACTACCTGTTCTACAACATTTCCCTTCTCATTCCTGTAGTGCACCTTATTGGGATAAGCAGCTCCAATTTCAACTTCAATCATCACCCTGGCAAACTGGATTCCAACTTTAAGCTCTGTGTTTCTATCTGCCATCATTGGCCTTCCTACAAGGCTTCCTATCTTACTTAATTCCATTGCATTCCAGTACTTCATATTAAGTCCCGGAAATTTTACCCAAATTGGCACCGAGGTCAGTTCCTCTTTTTCATAATCTATATTTTCAGACCATGCTCTAACAATCATGGGCTTATTGTCAAAGTGGTAAACCCCCTCTTGTAGCACTGCATCTCTCTGTTCTAGGGAGTCAAACCTGACCAAAACCAACCCATTTTTCATCATGGAAATTTTATTCATCCCTCTCTTTGCCCAGATTCTTCGAAGAAAACCACTTAGAACATTAATTGGCGGCCTTGCTCCCATTACATAACAGACCACTGCTTGATTCCAGTAGTTTATTTCAGATTCAATGTCACTAAGATTAATTTCACCCACCGGTTCCCCTTCATGCAATTTAGGAGCAATGAAATCTAATTTAAACCCCGCATTCTTTAATTTGGAAATGTCAAATTTTTTCCAAGCTGAGTTGTTACCTGCAGTTGCGAATTCCTGTTGCTTTGGTTGTTCAGGCTCTTCATCCTCATCTTCAGACGCGAACTGGGTTCGTGCTTTCTCCTTCATCTTAGACAGCCAGAAATCAATTTTTTCCTGCGCTAATTCCATTTGTTTAATTGTTTTTGTTTGCGCATCAGGTGTCATCACATCTGGATCCTCCAATTCTTCTGTTAAATTCCGCATAACAAAACCTAGGTTTTCATGGTTTTCGCTCGTTCTTTGTCTTTGAGACAGGTTTTTTGTGGGACATGGTGGAGCTTCTGAGTTTCCCGCATCCCCGTCTTGAACCCCCTTCCCTTTTTTTGCTTTCCCGTTCTTCCCCATTTGAACTCAGTGCTTTGTTAATGGCTAACAGGCGCTGTCGAGGAGAGAGGAGAGAGCATTTTAGAGAGAGAATGTTAACAGGCGCAGTGATGTCAATGTTCGCGATCAGGTATTCCATGTTAAGGTCCGAAAACGGGCGACATGTGTGATATCGGAGTTCGGTGATGAAGTTGCCCCTCCCGGGGCACCGGGGGTTCCCTAGGGCCATAATAGAGCCCCCGAAGAAATTTCGAGCGAAAACGGAAACCAAGCCCCGGGAATGCTCTAGGGGACGTGTTTTGGGCCTCCGGACACAAACTTTTCGACGTTAATATTTTCGCCCCATATCGTAGGGGAGACTCCTACGGGACATGGGAGGACCCTAGGTTCGGTTATAGGGTCTCTGATAGGCTTGTAAGGGTGTTTTTACGCGATGCCAATGTATAGGGTCGGAATACCGGCAACATGTGTGATATCGGAGTTCGGGGATAAAGTTGACCCTCCCGAAGCACCGGGAGTCCCCTAGGGCCATAATAGAGCCCCCGAAAAAATTTTGGGCGAAAACGGAAACCGGACCCCGGGAATGCTCTAGGAGGCGTTTTCTGGGCCTCCGGACACAAACTTTTTGACGTTAATATTTTCGCCCCATATCGCACGGGAGACCCCTAGGGGACATGGGAGGTCCCTAGGGTTGGTTATTGGGTCTCTGATAGGCTTGTAAGGGCGGTTTTACGCGATGCGAATGTTAAGGCCTGAAAACGGCCGACATGTGTGATATCGGAGTTCGGGGATGAAGTTGACCATCCCTTGGCACCGGGGGTCCCCAAGGGCCATATTAGAGCCTCCCGAAAAAATTTCGGGCGAAAACGGAAATTGGGCCCCGGGAATGCTCTAGGGGACGTGATTTGGGCCTCCGGACACAAACTTTTCGACGTTAATATTTTCGCCCCATATCGTAGGGGAGACCCCTATGGGGCATGGGAGGACCCTAGGGTCGGTTATTGGGTCTCTGATAGGCTTGTAAGGGCGGTTTTACGCGATGCCAATGTAAAGGCCCGAAAACGGGCGACATGTGTGATATCAGAGTTCGGGGATGAAGTTGACCTTCCCGGGGCACCGGGGGTCCCCTAGGGCCATAATAGAACCCTCGAGAAAAATTTGGGCGAAAATGGAAACCGGGCCTCGGGAATGCTCTAGGGGGCGTTTTCTGGGCCTCCGGACACAAACTTTTTGACGTTAATATTTTTGCCCCATATCGTAGGGGAGACCCCTATGGGACATGGGAGGACCCTAGGGTCGGTTATTGGGTCCCTCATAGGCTTGTAAGGGCGTTTTTACGCGATGTCAATCTATAGGGTCGGAATGCCGGCGTCATGGGTGATATCGGAGTTCGGGGATAAGTATGACCCTCTCGGGGCACCGGGGGTGTATAGGGTCATGATAGACTCCTAGGAGAAGTTTCGGCAAAAATGGCACCCGGGCCCCGGGAAGCCGAAAGTCAAAGGATCCACGTCTTTAGGGCTTCCGAGAGGCTCTGGACCAAAGGTGTATATTTTCACAACATATCGCACGGGACATCCCTAAGGGATGTGGGCAGCCCCCGGGGTCGGTAATCTGGTCCAGGATAAGCTTGTAATTGCGTTTTTACGGGATGCCAATGTCCCATGACGCAGCACCATGTCCTATGTCCCATGACGCAGCACCATGTCCCATGTCCCATGTCTCATGACGCAGCACCATGTCCCATGTCCCAAGACGCAGCACCATGTCCCATGTCCCATGATGCAGCACCATGTCCCATGTCCCATGTCCCATGTCCCATGACCCATGACGCAGCACCATGTCCCATGTCCCATGACACAGCACCTTGTCCCATGACCCATGTCCCATGACGCAGCACCTTGTCCCATGTCCCATGTCCCACGTCGGTTATCTGGTCCATGATAGGCTTGTAATTGCGTTTTTACGGGATGCCAATGTAAGGGCCAGAACACCAAAAGCATGGGTGAGGGCCGGAATTTCTAAAATTAAAGTGAGGTCTCAAAATTATTTCCTCAAATCTAAAGTGATTTGTAATTATTCTGATATTATTTCTATTTTTTTCCTATTTTTTAGCCTTTTTTTAATTAAAAATTAAATTAAATAGCTACCTTCTGTGAATAAAAAAAAATATTTTTCCGTAGCTTAATAATATACTTGAAAAGTTTGAGGTGGAACTTTTGGAAAATAATTATCCAAACTCTCAAAAACTCCAGTATGAAAGTTATGCACTGTTGATGTCTACTCGTGTCAGAACCACTAAACCTTATAAGACTCTATAGGGGGTAGTTGCTTGAGAGAGTGCTTGTGGGCGAAGGAAGGCAACCGACGCGACATGAAGCGCCTACCAGGCGCTGAGTAGTGCGCCATCATGGGTCATCGTGTTGCATCGCATGGGTCATGGTGCTTCATCGTGTTGCATCGCATGGGTCATGGTGCTGAATCGTGTTGCATCGCATGGGTCATGGTGCTGCATCGCATGGGTCATGGTGGTGAATCGTGTTGCATCGCATGGGTCATGGTGCTGCATCGTGTTGCATCGCATGGGTCATGGTGCTGAATCGTGTTGCATCGCATGGGTCATGGTGCTGCATCGTGTTGCATCGCGTGGGTCATGGTGCTGCATCGTGTTGCATCGTGTGGGTCATGGTGCTGCATCGTGTTGCATCGCATGGGTCATGGTGCTGCATCGCATGGGTCATGGTGCTGCATCGTGTTGCATCGCATGGGTCATGGTGCTGCATCTCATGGGTCATGGTGCTGCATCGTGTTGCATCGTGATGTAACGCATGGGACATGGTGCTGCAACGCATGGGTCATGGTGCTGCATCGTGCTGCATCGTGTTGCATCGTGATGCAACGCATAGCACAAGGTGATGCAACGCATGGGACAAGTTGATGCAACGCATGGGTCATGGTGCTGCATCGTGTTGCATCGTGATGCAATGCATGGGACAGGGGGATGCAACGCATGGGTCATGGTGCTGCATCGTGTTGCATCGTGATGCAACGCATGGGACATGGTGCTGCAACGCGTGGGTCATGGTGTTGCAACGCATGGGTCATGGTGCTCCATCGTGTTGCATCGCATGGGTCATGGTGCTGCATCGTGTTGCATCGCATGGGTCATGGTGCTGCATCGTGTTGCATCGCATGGGTCTTGGTGCTGCATCGTGTTGTATCGTGATGCAATGCATGGGACAAGGTGATGCAACGCATGGGTCATGGTGCTACATCGTGTTGCATCATGATGGAATGCATGGGACATGGTGCTGCAACGCATGGGTCACGGTGCTGCATCGTGATGCAACGGATGGGACATGGTGCTGCAACGCATGGGTCACGGTGCTGCATCGTGCTGCAACGCAAGGGTCACGGTGCTGCATCGTGGTGCATCGTGCTGCAACGCATGGGTCACGGTGCTGCATCATGGGACATGGGACATGGGACAAGGTGCTGCGTCATGGGACATGGTGTTGCGTAACGGGACATGGGTCATGGGACAAGGTGCTGCGCCATGGGACATGGTGCTGCGTCATGGGACGTGGGTCATGGTGCTGCGTCATGGGACCTGGGCCATGGTGCTGCGTCATGGGACATCGGACATGGTGCTGCGTCATGGGACTTGGGACATGGGACATGCTGCTGCATCATGGGACATGGGACAAGGTGCTGCGACATGGGACAAGATGTTGCGTCATGGGACAAGGTGCTGCGTCATGGGTCATGGGACAAGGGTGCTGCAGCGCCTCTAGGACATGTTTTTTATACTTAGGATGTTTTCATACTTAGAACGCACAATGCCAGGGTCATGGTGCTGCATCGCATAGGTCATGGTGCTGCATGGTGTTGCATCGCATGGGTCATGGTGCTGCATCGCATGGGTCATGGTGCTGCATATCATGGGTCATGGTGCCGCATCGCATGGGTCACGGTGCTGCATCGTGTTGCATCGCATGGGTCATGGTGCTGCATCGTGTTGCATCGTGATGCAACGCATGGGACATGGTGCTGCAACGCATGGGTCATGGTGCTGCATCGTGCTGCATCGCATGGGTCATGGTGCTGCATCGTCTTGTATCGCATGGGTCATGGTGCTGCATCGTGTTGCATCGCATGGGTCATGGTGCTTCATCGTGTTGCATCCCATGGGTCATGGTGCTGCATCGCATGGGACATGGTGCTGCATCGTGTTGCATCGCATGGGTCATGGTGCTGCATCGTGTTGCATCGCATGGGTCATGGTGCTGCATCGCATGGGTCATGGTGCTGCATCGTCTTGCATTGCAAGGGTCATGGTGCTGCATCGCATGGGTCATGGTGCTGCATCGTCGTGCATTGCATGGGTCATGGTGCTGCAACGCATGGGTCATGGTGCTGCATCGTCGTGCATTGCATGGGTCATGGTGCTGCATCGTGTTGCATCGTGATGCAACGCATGGGAGTTGGTGTTGCAACGCATGGGTCATGGTGCTGCATCGTGCTGCATCATGTTGCATCGTGATGCAACTCATGGGACAAGGTGATGCAACACATAGGTCATTCTGTTGCATCGTGATGCAATGCATGGGACAAGCTGATGCAACGCATGGGACAAGGTGATGCAACGCATGGGTCATGCTGCTGCATCGTGATGCAACGCATGGGACATGGTGCTGCAACGCATGGGTCATGGTGCTGCAACGCATGGGACATGGTGCTGCATCGTGTTGCATCCCATGCGACATGGTGCTGCATCGTGGTGCATCGGATGGGTTATGGTGCTGCATCGCATGGGTCATGGTGCTGCATCGTGTTGTATCTCGTGGGTCATGGTGCTGCATCGTGTTGCATCGCATGGGTCATCGTTTTGCATCGCATGGGTCATGGTGCTGCATCGCATGGGTCATGGTGGTGAATCGTGTTGCATCGCATGGGTCATGGTGCTGCATCGCATGGGTCATGGTGCTGCATCGTGTTGCATCGCATGGGTCATGGTGTTGCATTGCATGGGTCATGGTGCTGCATCGTCTTGCATTGCAAGGGTCATGGTGCTGCATCGCATGGGTCATGGTCCTGCATCGTCTTGCATTGCATGGGTCATGGTGCTGCATCGTGTTGCATCGTGATGCAACGCATGGGAGTTGGTGCTGCAACGCATGGGTCATGGTGCTGCATCGTGTTGCATCGTGATCCAACTCATGGGACAAGGTGATGCAACGCATGGGTCATTCTGTTGCATCGTGTTGCATCGTGATGCAATGCATGGGACAAGGTGATGGAACGCATGGGACAATGTGATGCAACGCATGGGTCATGGTGCTGCACCATGTTGCATCGTGATGCAATGCATGGGACAAGGTGATGCAACGCATGGGTCAAGGTGCCGCATCGTGTTGCATCGTGATGCAACGCATGGGACATGGTGCTGCAACGCATGGGTCATGGTGCTGTAAAGCATGGGTCATGGTGCTGCATCGTGTTGCATCGCATGGGTCATGGTGCTGCATCATGTTGCATCGTATGGGTCATGGTGCTGCATCGTGTTGCATCGTGATGCAATGCATGGGACAAGGTGATGCAACACATGGGTCATGGTGCTGCATCGTGATGCAACGCATGGCACATGGTGCTGCAACGCATGGGTCACGGTGCTGCATCGTGTTGCATCGTCATGCAACGCATGGGACATGGTGCTGCAACGCATGGGTCACGGTGCTTCATCGTGTTGCATCGTGCTGCAACGCATGGGTCACGGTGCTGCGTCATGGGACATGGGACAAGGTGCTGCGTCATGGGACATGGGACAATGTGCTACGTCATGGGACATGGGACATGGTGCTGCGTGACGGGACATGGGTCATGGGACAAAGTGCTGCGTCATCGGACATGGGACATGGTGCTGCCTCATGGGACATGGGACATGGTGCTGCGTCATGGGACATGGTGCTACGTCATGGGACATGGTGCTCCGTCATGGGACATGGGCCATGGTGCTGCGTCATGGGACATCGGACATGGTGCTGCGTCATGGGACTTGGGACATGGTGCTGCGTCATGGGACTTGGGACATGGTGCTGCGTCATGGGACATGGGACATGGTGCTGCGTCATGGGACATGGGACATGCTGCTGCGTCATGGGACATGGGACATGCTGCTGCGTCATGGGACATAGGACATGATGCTGCGTCATAGGACAAGGTGCTGCGTCATGGGACAATATGCTGCATCATGGGACAAGGTGCTGCGTCATAGGTCATAGGACAAGGGTGCTGCAGCGCCACGGGACAAGGGTGATGTAGCGCCTCTAGGACATGTTTTTCATAATTGGGATGTTTTCATACTTAGTATGTTTTCATACTTAGAACGCACAACGCCATGGTCTTTTTTTTACAAACCTCTTTTTTACCCAACATAGCAAGAGTTGGATATTTTGGGGGAGGGGGGGAGGGACGAATCGAAGCAACTAGGGCTGAATCTCAGTGGATCGTGGCAGCAAGGCCACTCTGCCACTTACAATACCCCGTTGCATATTTAATTCGTCTGCAAAGGATTCAACTCGCCGCTCGGTAGGAATTGTACTTCAAGGCGGCCCTCGCGTTGCATTCGCCGCGCTGGCTTAGCCTACGACACCTGCCCTTGGGGGCCGAGACCCCTACTGGTAGTCGGCAATCGGGCGGCGAGCGCATGCGTCACTTCTGGCCCGGATTCTGACTTAGTGGCGTTCAGTCATAATCGAGCACACGGTTGGTTCGCGCCACTGGCTTTTCAGCCAAGCGCGATGACCAATTGTGTGAATCAACGGTTCCTCTCGTATTAGGTTGAATTACCATTGGGACACTGTCATCAGTAGGGTAAAACTAACTTGTCTCACGACGGTGTAAACCCAGCTCACGTTCCCTATTGGTTGGTGAACAATCCAACACTTGGTGAATTCTGCTTCACAATGATAGGAAGAGCCGACATCGAAGGATCAAAAAGCAACGTCGCTATGAACGCTTGGCTACCACAAGCTAGTTGTCCCTGTGGTAACTTTTCTGACACCTCTAGCTTCAAATTCCGAAGATCCAGAGGATCATTAGGCCATGCTTTCACGGTTCGTATTCGTACAGAAAATAAGAATCAAACGAGCTTTTACCCATCTGTTCCACACGAGATTTTTGTTCTCGTTGAGCTCATCTTAGGACACCTGCGTTATCTTTTAACAGATGTGTCGCCCCAGCCAAACTTCCAACCTGACAATGTCTTCCGCGCTGATCGGCCCACAAAGCGAGCCTTAGGTCCAAAGAGGGGCACTTGCGCCGGAGCTCCCACTTATGCTACACCTCTCAAGTCATTTAACAAAGTCGGACTAGAGTCAAGCTCAACAGGGACTTCTTTCCCCGCTCATTCTGCCAAGCCCGTTCCCTTGGATGTGGTTTCGCTGGATAGTAGACAGGGACAGTGGGAATCTCGTCATTCACTAATTAGATGACGAGGCATTTGGCTACCTTAAGAGAGTCATAGTTACTCCCGCCGTTATACCCGCGCTTGGTTGAATTTCTTCACTTTGACACTCAGAGCACTGTGTCACGTGCTAACTCTCAGACACCGAAACCGCCCTCTGTTAACCCCGCGCGCCGCCTAACTCACAGTCCCGTCGGAGCTAGGCCCGGCTCCATGAACTCCTTTTTCTTTTTCCGCGCACAGCGAACATCTCG
Organism: Tetragonia tetragonoides; assembly: GCA_038025085.1. NCBI lineage: Eukaryota > Viridiplantae > Streptophyta > Magnoliopsida > Caryophyllales > Aizoaceae > Tetragonia > Tetragonia tetragonoides. The sequence goes on from CM076150.1 coordinate 24,259,308, forward strand.
ATTTCCAAAGTACTTCCACTCAATCCGGCTTTGATTCACATAGTCACGGTCTTGACATCATGTCATTGCGGAATGACCGTGCGTCTCGACCCTAGCGAGTCTTGACTAACCCAACACATCTGAGGTTTCCTTGTTCTCGATCCCACATGAACGAATACCACATGTCTTACCCCATGCCACGGAATAAGTCTCAACCGATGTGCCCACGATACCCACGTCTCCAGTGAGACTATCCTGCTTCACTGTAGCACCATCGTGTTGCATCGCATCGGTCATGATGTTGCATCTTGTTGCATCGCATGGGTCATGGTGATGCATCGTGTTGCATAGTGATGCAATGCATGGGGCATCGTGATGCAACGCATGGGACATGGTGCTGCAACGCATGGGTCATGGTGCTGCATCTTGTTGCATCGTGATGCAACGCATGGGACATGGTGCTGCAACGCATGGGTCATGATGCTACAACCCATGGGTCATGGTGTTGCATCGTGTTGCATCGCATGGGTCATGGTGCTGCATCTTGTTGCATCGCATGGGTCATGGTGCTGCATCGTGTTGCATAGTAATGCAATGCATGGGGCATCGTGATGCAACGCATGGGACATGGTGCTCCAACGCATGGGTCATGATGCTACAACCCATGGGTCATGGTGTTGCATCGTGTTGCATCGCATGGGTCATGGTGCTGCATCGTGTTGCATCGTGATGCAATGCATGGGATAAGGTGATGCAACGCATGGGTCATGGTGATGCATCTTGTTGCATCGCTTGGGTCATGGTGCTGCATCGTGTTGCGCCGTGATGCAATGCATGGGGCATCGTGATGCAACGCATGGGACATGGTGCTGCATCGTGCTGCATCGTGTTGCATCGTGATGCAACGCATGGGACAAGGTGATGCAACGCATGGGTCATGGTGCTGCATCGTGTTGCATCGTGATGTAATGCATGGGACAAGGTGATGCAACGCATGGGACAAGGTGATGCAACCGCATCGGTCATGGTGCTGCATCGTGTTGCGTCGTGATGCCATGCATGGGACAAGGTGATGCAACGCATGGGTCATGGTGTTGCATCGTGATGCAATGCATGGGACATGGTGCTGCAACGCATGGGTCATGGTGCTGAATCGTGTTGCATCACATGGGTCATGGTGCTGCATCGTGATGCAATGCATGGGGCATCGTGATGCAACGCATGGGGCATCGTGATGCAACGCATGGGACATGGTGCTGGAACGCATGAGTCACGGTGCTGCAACGTGTTCCATCGTGATGCAACACATGGGACATGGTGCTACAACGCATGAGTCACGGTGTTCCATCGTGCTGCAACGCATGGGTCATTGTGCTGCATCGTGTTGCATCGTCCTGCAACGCATGGGTCACGGTGCTGCGTCATGGGACATGGGACATGGGACAAGGTGCTGCGTCATGGGACATGGGATATGGTGCTGCGTCACGGGACATGGGTCATGGGACAAGGTGCTGCGTCAGGGGACATGGGACATGGTGCTGCGTCATGGGACATGGGACATGGTGCTGCGTCATGGGACATGGGCCATGGTGCTGCGTCATGGGACATCAAACATGGTGCTGCGTCATGGGACTTGGGACTTGGGACATGGGACATGGTGCTGCAACGCATGGGTCATGATGCTGCAACCCATGGGTCATGGTGTTGCATCGTGTTGCATCGCATGGGTCATGGTGCTGCATCGTGTTGCATCGTGCTGCATCGTGTTGCATCGTGATGCATCGTGTTGCATCGTGTTGCATCGTGATGCAATGCATGGGAAAAGGTGATGCAACGCATGGGTCATGGTGCTGCATCTTGTTGCATCGCATGGGTCATGGTGCTGCATCGTGTTGCATCGTGATGCAATGCATGGGGCATCGTGATGCAACGCATGGGACATGGTGCTGGAACGCATGGGTCACGGTGCTGCATCGTGTTGCATCGTGATGCAACACATGGGACATGGTGCTACAACGCATGAGTCACGGTGTTCCATCGTGCTGCAACGCATGGGTCATTGTGCTGCATCGTGTTGCATCGTCCTCCAACGCATGGGTCACGGTGCTGCGTCATGGGACATGGGACATGGGACAAGGTGCTGCGTCATGGGACATGGGATATGGTGCTGCGTCACGGGACATGGGTCATGGGACAAGGTGCTGCGTCAGGGGACATGGGCCATGGTGCTGCGTCATGGGACATGGGACATGGTGCTGCGTCATGGGACTTGGGACATGGGACATGGTGCTGCGTCATGGGAAAAGGTGATGCAACGCATGGGTCATGGTGCTGCATCTTGTTGCATCGCATGGGTCATGGTGCTGCATCGTGTTGCATCGTGATGCAATGCATGGGGCATCGTGATGCAACGCATGGGACATGGTGCTGGAACGCATGGGTCACGGTGCTGCATCGTCTTGCATCGTGATGCAACACATGGGACATGGTGCTACAACGCATGAGTCACGGTGTTCCATCGTGCTGCAACGCATGGGTCATTGTGCTGCATCGTGTTGCATCGTCCTCCAACGCATGGGTCACGGTGCTGCGTCATGGGACATGGGACATGGGACAAGGTGCTGCGTCATGGGACATGGGATATGGTGCTGCGTCACGGGACATGGGTCATGGGACAAGGTGCTGCGTCAGGGGACATGGGCCATGGTGCTGCGTCATGGGACATGGGACATGGTGCTGCGTCATGGGACTTGGGACATGGGACATGGTGCTGCGTCATGGGAAAAGGTGATGCAACGCATGGGTCATGGTGCTGCATCTTGTTGCATCGCATGGGTCATGGTGCTGCATTGTGTTGCATCGTGATGCAATGCATGGGGCATCGTGATGCAACGCATGGGACATGGTGCTGGAACGCATGGGTCACGGTGCTGCATCGTGTTGCATCGTGATGCAACACATGGGACATGGTGCTACAACGCATGAGTCACGGTGTTCCATCGTGCTGCAACGCATGGGTCATTGTGCTGCATCGTGTTGCATCGTCCTGCAACGCATGGGTCACGGTGCTGCGTCATGGGACATGGGACATGGGACAAGGTGCTGCGTCATGGGACATGGGATATGGTGCTGCGTCACGGGACATGGGTCATGCGACAAGGTGTTGCGTCAGGGGACATGGGACATGGTGCTGCGTCATGGGACATGGGACATGGTGCTGCGTCATGGAACATGGGACATGGTGGTGCGTCATGAGACATGGGTCACGGTGCTGCATCATGGGACATGGGCCATGGTGCTGCGTCATGGGACATCGCACATGGTGCTGCGTCATGGGACTTGGGACATGGTGCTGCGTCATGGTGTTGCGTTATGGGACATGGGACGTGGTGCTGCGTCATGGGACATGGGACATGGGACATGGTGCTGCGTCATGGGACATGCTGCTACGACATGGGACATGGGACATGCTGCTGCGTCATGGGACAAGGTGCTCCGTCATGGGACAAGTTGCTGCGTCATGGGTCATGGGACAAGAGTGCTGCAGCGCCATGG
>CM076150.1:24267841-24272841 GCA_038025085.1 Tetragonia tetragonoides
TTTTCGCCCGAATTTTTTTCGGGGGCTCTATTATGGCCCTAGGGGACCCCCGGTGCCCCGGGAGGTCAACTTCATCCCCAAACTCCCATATCACACATGTCGCCCATTTTCGGACCTTAACATTCGCATCGCGTAAAACCGCCCTTACAAGCCTATCAGAGACCCAATAACCGACCCTAGGGGCCTCCCATCTCCCCTAGGGGTCTCCCGTGCGATATGGGCCGAAAATATTAACGTCCAAAACTTTGCGTCCGGAGGCCCAGAAAACGACCCCTAGAGCATTCCCGAGGCATGGGTGCTCACGGGGCCTGATCATGGTGTTGTATGGTGTTGCATTGTGCTGGAACGCATGGGTCATGGTGTTGCATCGTGCTGCAACGTGTGAGGTTCCGCCCTTCACGCCTTGTAATTTACAGATTTCCTTTACTTTCCTTAAAATGTAACATGTCTCTAAGGCGCTTCCTGCGTGTTGACCCTTGGACATGTCTTTACGCTTTCTAGTTCCCTAGTAACATGTCTCTAAGGCGCTTCCTGCGTGTCGACCCTTGGACATGTCTTTAAACTTTCTAGTTCTTTACTTTTAGGAGTAGATGTCGAGTATGAAAGTTATGCACTCTTGATGTATAGTCCTGTCAGAATAAATAAACCTTTTAAGACTCTTTATGGGGGAAGCAGTCGTCCATATCGATGTATTGATGTCAATGCTTGTTGTTGTTAAACTGTGTTGATTGCGTGCATCATCCAACCCCTCTCTCAAACTCCGTCCCTCCTTCACTCTCTTGTGTCCACGGACACCTCAAAGATGTTCCTTGTGTACGGCTAGCACTCTTGCCGCTAGGAGACAAGAACGCGCAGCACGTCCCGCAACTAGAAAAGGCGGACCGTGACATTTGGTATCAAAGCACAGCGAAACAAGCACGCTCAGTGAAAGGTTGCTAGATTGAGTTCGAAACCATGGTGACCATGGAAGAACTAGAGAAACTTGTGATCGGGTCGGATGCCCGGATCGATGCACTGGAGGCCCAAGTGCATTATATTTTCTCCACAAGCTTGCGGGAGGAGCTTGACCACATCCACAACCAACTCTAAGTGTTGTGGGATCAGTGTGCTACGATCAACCGGACCGTTGCTAGCGGTGGTGGATCAGGGTCGAGACGGGTGAAGCACCCTCAGCCCCGGACCTACAGTGGAGCCAGAGACTCCAAGGAAGTAGACAATTTTGTCTTCGACCTAGAACAACACTTCCGAGTCAGTGGACTAGAAGAGGACCAGAAGGTCGACACCGTGGTCATGTACCTAGTGGATGACGCGAAATTGTGGTAGCGTTCGAAGTACGCTGAGATCGAAGCCAAAACTCTGAAAATAGACACATGGGAAGAGTTCAAGAAGGAACTCAACGACCAGTTCTATGCGGAGAACACTGAGTTCATTGCCCGAAGGAAGTTGAAGACCATCAAGCACACGGGGACCATCCGAGACTATGTGAAGGAGTACTCGGCGTGCATGCTTGAGATAAGGGACATGAGCGACAAGGATCCTATGTTCAATTTCATCGATGGGCTGAAAGAGTGGGCTCAACGTGAGTTAAACAGACAAAAGTTAGATACCTTGTCGGTTGCTATAAGCGGAGCTGAACGGCTCTTTGACAACCAGCTAGGGAAAGAGACCCCACCAAGGAAAGGGCCAACATGGCCAAGTTCAATGGCGAACCGAGCAGGGTCAACTGGTTCTCAGACAGGCTCGAACAACTCTTGAAACTACAGCGGGGGTAACTACAACTGTGGCATAGTAGCTATGGGAACGGTGGAGGTGGAACCCCCAGGCCGGCACCTTACCGACCCCCAAGTGCGACCTCATCGTTCAATTGGACAGAGTCGTCCACGGCAAGATAACCGTCGAAGTTAAGTTGTTTCAACTGCAAAGGGCCACACAAACACACCGAGTGCCCTCATCGAGACTTGAGTGCCCTCCAGCAGAATTTGTCTAAGATGTCTGTGGAGTCTGATGGCACCAACGAAGGAGAGACAAGCAGGAACAATGAAATGGATGAGGATGAAATACCACACATGGGAGCTGTTCATTTACTGGGCGCCCTGAGGGGTGATGAGACATCCCTAAAACCCAAGTCGACTGAGCTCTTGTACGTCGATGTAGTGATGAATGGACGTAGCACTCGAGCAATGGTTGACACCGGTGCCACCCATAACTTTGTGGCTGGCACCGAAGCAGAGAGATTGGGACTGAAGCTGGACCGCGCGGGCGGCAGCATGAAGGCCGTGAACTCGGCAACAAGACCTATCCATGGGATTTCCAAGGGAGTCCTCACTAGGATAGAGGAGTGGAGTGGCCGATTGGACCTTACGGTGACTCCACTAGATGATTTCAAGATGGTACTGGGTATGAACATCCTCCGCACGTCTAAAGCGGCACCCATGCCACATTTGAGTTCCTTGTTGTTGATGGGGGACAACCCGTGTCTTGTGAAAGTATCGAATGTGAAGGTTGAGAGTAAACGGGGACAGATGCTCTCGTCGATGCAATTTGTGAAGGGAGTTCGAAGATGTGAACCATCGTTCCTGGCTACCTTGTCGATGAAGGAGGATTGTAGAGATGAGACCACTCCTCCGGAAGTAGCGAGACTGCTGGAGGGATTCAAGGACATCTTACCCGATGACCTACCCCAAGTCCTCCCTCCTCGTCGATCCGTCGATCATCAGATCGAGTTGATCCCGGGAGCCGCGCCACCCGCTCGTAGTCCTTACAGGATGGCACCTCCCGAACTGGCCGAACTGAGAAAACAGTTGGATGGACTTTTGAAGGGAGGATTCATCCGACCGTCCAAAGCACCCTATGGAGTTCCGGTGTTGTTTCAGAAAAAGCAAGATGGGACTCTCCGGCTGTGTATTGACTATCGGGCACTCAACAAGTTGACGGTGAGGAATCACTATCCTATTCCGTTGATTGCTGACTTGTTCGATCAACTCGGCGATGCGGTATACTTCACGAAGCTTGATTTGAGGTCGTGGTACCATCAAGTTCGTATAGCAGAAGGGGACGAGCCGAAGACATCTTGTGTGACGAGATATGGAGCTTTTGAATGGTTAGTGATGCCCTTTGGACTAACGAATGCTCCTGCAACATTCTGCACCTTGATGAACCATGTCTTCCACGGGTACTTAGATAAGTTCTTGGTGGTATTGTAATCTATAGCAAGACCATGAGCGAACACTTGGAACACTTAAGACTTGTGTTCGAGAAGTTACGAGAGCACCACCTTTTCGTGAAGCCAGAGAAGTGCTTGTTTGCCCAAGAGGAAATTAGTTTTCCTGGTCACTTTGTAGGAAAGGGGAAGATGCGCATGGATCCGAAGAAGGTCTCTGCCATCAAGGAGTGGCAGCCTCCAAAGAATGTCTCTGAGCTCCGTTCCTTCCTTGGCCTTGCTAATTACTATCGGCGCTTCATTGCAGGATATTCTTGTGTTGTGGCTCCCCTCACAGACTTGCTTAAGAAGTGTGAAGGTTGCAATTGGGCCGAATCACAAAATGAAGCATTTGAAAAGTTGAAGAAGATGGTAACCAGAGAACCGGTATTGGCTCTCCCCGATGTCACTAGACCCTTTGAAGTCGAGACTGATGCCTCAGACTTCTCCCTCGGAGGAGTACTACTTCAAGAACGCCACCCGGTTGCTTTTGAGAGTCGCAAGCTGAATGGGGCTGAGAGGCGGTATGCCGCCCAAGATAAGGAGTTACTAGCAAATGTACATTGCTTAAGGGTCTGGAGACACTGCCTTCTGGGTTCAAAATTCCTCGTTCGCACAGACAACACTGCGGCGAACCACTTCTTAACCCAACCAAGACTCACTGGTCGACAAGCTCGGTGGCACGAATCCTTGGCATAGTTTGATGTGGAGTTTACATACAGACCTGGGGTCAACAACAAGGTCGCGGATGCTCTCAGTCGTCGGGCTGACCTTGCCGCCTTAAAGCAAATGCCTCACTTGTCGGCAAGTCTGGTGACCACTACGATCCACGACCAGATCAAGTAACATCTAGGTCAAGACACGATGGCGAAGAACATCCAACAACTCATTGAAGAAGGGAAAACGAGACGGTTCTGGATAGCAGATGGCCTTATCTTCACAAAGGGACATAGGTTGTATGTTCCCCGGGCCGAGGGCATTCGGAGGAAATTGCTGAGCGAATGCCATGACACCCTTTGGGAAGGACATCCGGGGTTGCAGCGAACCTTGAGGTTGCTAAAACAAGGGTACTTCTGGCCCCAGATGAAAGACGACGTAATGAGCTACACACGGACGTGTCTTGTGTGTCAGCAGGACAAGCCAGATCGACTCAAGCTGGGTGGCTTACTAAACCCACTCGCCGTGCCGACGAGACCATGGGAGAGTGTCTCCATGGAATTCATTAACGGGTTACCGAAGGTCGGACCCTTGTCCGCTATTATGGTGATAGTGGATCGATTCTCGAAGTATGCCACGTTCATCCCTATGCCGAAAGCTACTGGAGCAGAAGAGACAACCGTCCTCTTCTTCAAATACATTGTCAACTACTAGGGGCTGCCTAGGAGCATTTTGTGTGGCCGAGACGCTCGGTTCACAAGTATCTTTTGGGGTGAACTCTTCAAACTTCTTGGGCCAGAGGTGAACATGTCTTCAGCATACCATCCCCAGACAGACGGACAGACAGAGAGATTCAATGGGCTCCTCGAAGAATACCTTCGACACTTCGTGAGCGCCAATCAGAGAGAGTGGGTGAGACTACTAGATGTAGCCCAACTCTAATTCAATTCTCAGAAGAGCTCCTCGTCCAACAGGAGTCCCTTCGAAGTTGTCACAGGACAACAACCTCTCCTACCACACACTGTAGATGATCATGACAAGGGACGAAGCAAAAAGGGCGTATGAGATCACCAGAGAATGGAATCAAAAAATCGACATTGCTCAAAGTTACTTAGAAAAGGCTTCGAAGCACATGAAGAAATGG
>CM076150.1:24277841-24312841 GCA_038025085.1 Tetragonia tetragonoides
CCCGGTCCATCGGAGAGGACTCTTCTCCAGACTACAATTCGGACGGTGAGGCCGCCCGATTTTAAAGCTGGGCTCTTCCAGGTTCGCTCGCCGCTGCTAGGGAAATCCTTGTAAGTTTCTCTTGCTCCGCTTATTGATATGCTTAAACTCAGCTGGTAGCCCCGCCTGACATGGGGTCGCAACGGTTGTGAGCAATTGTTCGGGGTCCTTCGAGCTCCCCTAGCGGCTTGCTTTCGCAACGCGATGCGTGAGTTTTAATCCACCAATCGCCGCGGCAGCTCGTCGCTGTGGGCTCCCTATTTAGGCCAGCCGCTCCCGGTGAGGCATGGGAGGCCATCCTCCTTCCCCTCCCACGCGAGGTGGGTGGGGGAGACGCGATGCGTGACGCCCATGCAGACGTGCCTTCGGCCTGACGGCTTCGGGCGCAACTTGCGTTCAAAGACTCGACGGTTCACGGGATTCTGCAATTCACACCAAGTATCGCATTTCGCTACGTTCTTCTTCGATGCGAGAGCCGAGATATCCGTTGCCGAGAGTCGTTTTGTAAGTATGTACAGGTTCCACGCCCAACGCCGGCGAACCGGACGTGGGAGGGCACTCTATGTGTTCATGTTCCTTGGCGCTTTCCGCGCCGGGGTTCGTTTTTGCGCCGGTGGCACCCACAAAGGAGTGCCCCCCGACTAGGGAAGGGGTTGTTAGCCCAAGGGCCTTCGGCGCCCCTCCCCGGAGTGCTAAACGTGTTCACGGGTCGTTGTACTAGGCAGGTTTCGACAATGATCCTTCCGCAGGTTCACCTACGGAAACCTTGTTACGACTTCTCCTTCCTCTAAATGATAACGTTCAATGGACTTCTCGCGACGTCGCCAGCGGCGAACCTTCCACGTCGCCGCGATCTGAGCATTTCACCGGACCATTCAATCGGTAGGAGCGACGGGTGGTGTGTACAAAGGGCAGGGACGTAGTCAACGCGAGCTGATGACTCGCGCTTACGAGGAATTCCTCGTTGAAGACCAACAATTGCAAATCTATCCCCATCACGATGAAATTTGAATGATTACCCGGGCCTGTCGGCCAAGGCTATAGAATCGTTGAATACATCAGTGTAGCGTGCGTGCGACCCAGAACATCTAAGGGCATCACAGACCTTTTATTGCCTCAAACTTTCGTGGCCTGGAAGGCCATAGTCCCTCTAAGAAGCTAGCTGAGAAGGTATGACACTGCATAGCTAGTTAGCAGGCTGAGGTCTCGTTCGTTAACGAAATTAACCAGAAAAATCGCTCCACCAATTAAGAAAGACCATGCACCACCACCCATAGAATCAAGAAAGAGCTCTTAGTCTCTCAATCCTTACTTTGTCTGGACCTGGTAAGTTTCCCCGTGTTGAGTCAAATTAAGCCGCAGGCTCCACTCCTGGTGGTGCCCTTCCGTCAATTCCCTTAAGTTTCAGCCTTGCGACGATACTCCCCACGGAACCCAAAAACTATGATTTCTCATAAGGTACCGTCGGCGTCCTAAAAGTAACATCCGCTGATCCCTGGTCGGCATCGTCTATGGTTGAGACTAGGACGGTATCTGATCGTCTTCGAGCCCCCAATTTTCGTTCTTGATTAATGAAAACATCCTTGGCAAATGCTTTCGCAGTTGTCCGCCTTTCATAAATCCAAGAATTTCACCTCTTACTATGAAATACGAATGTCCCCGACTGTCCCTATTAATCATTACTCCGGTCCCGAAGGCCAACACAATAGGACCGGAATCCTATGATGTTATCCCATGCTAATGTATCCAGAGCGTAAGCCTGCTTTGAGCACCCTAATTTCTTCAAAGTAACAGCGCCGGTGGCACGATCCAGCCAGTTTAGGCCAGGAGCTTATCGCCGGCAAAAGGGGCAGGACGACCGGTGCACACCGCTAGGCGGACCAGTCGGCCCACCCCAAGGTCCAACTACGAGCTTTTTAACTACAACAACTTAAATATACGCTATTGGAGCTGGAATTACCGCGGCTGCTGGCACCAGACTTGCCCTCCACTAGATCCTTGTAAAGGGATTTAGATTGTACTCATTCGAATTACCAGACTCAAAGAGCCCGGTATTGTTATTTATTGTCACTACCTCCCCGTGTCAGGATTGGGTAATTTTCGCCCCTACTGCCTTCCTTGGATGAGGTAGCCGTTTCTCAGGCTCCCTCTCCGGAATCGAACACTAATTCTCCGTCACCCGTCACCACCATGGTAGGCCACTATCCTACCATCGAAAGTTGATAGGGCAGAAATTTAATCATGCGTCGCCGGTGCAAAGGCTGTGCGATCCATCGAGTTATCATGAATCGTCAGAGCAACGGGCAAAGCCCTCGTCGACCTTTTATCTAATAATGCATCCCTTCCAGAAGTCGGGGTTTGTTGCACGTATTAGCTCTAGAATTACTACGGTTATCCGAGTAGCAGGTACCATCAAACAAACTATAACTGATTTAATGAGCCATTCGCAGTTTCACAGTCTGAATTAGTTCATTCTTACACATGCATGGCTTAATCTTTGAGACAAGCATATGAATACTGGCAGGATCAACCAGGTAGCACCATAAATCGACACCGGATGCATATGAGCCTTTCCGAGTGATCGGGAGGTCAACCCGCACTCGACCGTCGTTCGTGTTGAGCGAAGAACGCTAGATTGGACAGCTAAGGCCTTTCGGACCCTTTCCCGCTCAGTGTTCCGCATCCCAGAGAACAGCTAGAGCACGCAGCCCATGCCACAGCCGCACCGAAGGCTCGACGTGGGTAGACGACGTGTTCAGCTTGAGTTGTCCACCCGGCACCCTTGGGAAGATGCCGGACGGAGATCTCATCTTTTCAGGGTCACGATTACCATCCGTAGGCATCAAACACAGGAAACTATGTTTCGTCCAAGGCGATTAGCTCTTGGAGCAATCGACGAAAAGGTCTGTGGGTGTGCGGTTGACTGCACGAGCAGGAACCCCGCCAACCCAAACGGACCGAGTGCCACTCACACGCCTTCATAATTACTGCGCCAAAATCAACCTCGACGTACCCACTACCCACTCGCCGTGAAAATCTCGATGAAGGGACGTTCGATACCCACTACCCACTCGCCGGCTAGATAGCTCATCCCGAAGGAGATCACATCCATACGAGGTTTATACCGACCCGTCGGGTAGATAACTCATCCCGAAGGAGATCACATCCATACGACGTTTATACCGACCCGTCGGCTAGATAGCTCATCCCGAAGGAGATCACATCCATACGACGATTATACCGACCCGTCGGCTAGATAGGTCATCCCGAAGGAGATCACATCCATACGACGTTTATACCGACCCGTCGGCTAGATAGCTCAACCCGAAGGAGATCACATCCATACGACTTTTATACCGACCCGTCGGCTAGATAGCTCATCCCGAAGGAGATCACATCCATAAAACGTTTATACCGACCCGTCGGCTAGATAGCTCATCCCGAAGGAGATCACATCCATTCGACGTCGGCTAGATAGCTCATCCGAGGAGATCACATCTATTCGACGTCGTCTGGATAGCTCGATCCCGAAAGAGATCACATCCATCCAACATCGTAACCCACATCGTAACCGTAAGCGAACGTCGACCTCGACAGCGCCCGAGTGGACGCGACATGACACAACTCGGCGCCTAGTAGGCGCTTCATGCGGCGTCACGTCGCGTCCATCTCCGGCGCCGCCTCCGTCTCCGGCATAGGGGGTCGGTGCTTGAGCCGAGGTTTCATGGGTGTCCGGCTATGATGGCGCACGACTTGAAACTACTCGGCACCTGGTAGGCGTTTCATGTCGCATCGCTTGCCTTCCTTCGCTCACAAGCACTCTCTCAAGCATATACCCCCTAAAGAGTCTTATAAGGTTTAGTGGTTCTGACAGGACTAGACATGGACAGTGCATAACTTTCATACTGGGGTTTTTGGGAGTTTGGATAATTATTTTCCAAAAGATCCGCCTCAAACTTTTCAAGTATATTATTAAGTTATGGAATATTTTTTTTTTTTTCAATTTTTCATACAAGGTAGCTATTTAATTTTATTTTTAATTAAAAATAGGCTAAAAAATAGGAAAAAAATAGAAATAATATCAGAAAAATTACAAATCACTTCCAAAAAATTGGGAAATATTTTAGAGACCTCACTTTTATTTTAGAAATTCCGGCCGTTACCCATGCTTTTGGTGTTTCGGCCCTTACATTGGCATCCCGTTAAAACGCAATTACAAACCTATCATGGACCAGATAACCAACCCCAGGGGCTTCCCATATCCCCTAGGGATGTCCCCTATGATATGGTGTGAAAATATACACCTTTAGTCAGGAGCCTCTCGGAAGCCAAAAAAACGTGGATTATATCCTTTGATTTTCGGCTTCCCAAGGCCCGGGTGCCATTTTTTCCGAAACTCTCCTAGGGGTCTATCATGACCCTAGGGGACCCCCGGTGCCCCGGGAGGGTCATACTTATCCCCGAACTCCGATATCACCCACGACGCCGGTATTTCGACCCTATACATTGGCATCGCGTAAAAATGCCATTACAAGCCTATCAGGGACCCAATAACCGACCCTAGGGTCCTCCCATGTCCCATAGGGGTCTCCCCTACGATATGGGGCAAAGATATTAACGTCGAAAAGTTTGTGTCTGGAGGCCCAAAACACATCCCCCAGAGCATTCCCGGGGACCGGTTTTCGTTTTCGCCCGAAATACTTTCGGGGGCTCTATTCTGGCCCTAGGGGACCCCCGGTGCCCCGGGAGGGCAACTTCATCCCCGAACTCCAATATCACACATGTCGCCCATTTTCGGGCCTTTACATTGGCATCGCGTAAAAACGCCCTTACAAGCCTATCAGAGACCCAATAACCGACCCTAGGGTCCTCCCATGTCCCATAGCGGTCTCCCCTACGATATTGGGCGAAAACATTAACGTCGAAAAGTTTGTGTCCAGAGGCCCAAAACACGTCCCCTAGAGCATTCCCGGGGCCCGGTTTCCTTTTTCGCCCGAAACTTTTTGGGGGGCTCTATTATGGCCCTAGGGGACCCCCAATGCCCCTGGAGGGTCAACTTCATCCCCGAACTCCGATATCACACATGTCGCCCGTTTTCAGGCCTTAACATTGGCATCGCGTTTTTGGGCCTTTCTCTCTCTAAAATTGCTCTCTGCTTGGGCCTCTCCAGCGCAAGCTCAACAATGAAACAGCGCTGAGTTCGAATGGGGAAGAAGGAAAAAGCCAAGAGGGGAAAGGAAACTCAGATTGACGATGCGGGGAATTCAGGGAATAAACATTGTACCACGAAAATTGCAACCCCAAAACAAAAAAACATCAGAAATCATGAAAACCTAGATAGAGTCATGCGAAATCTTGCGGACGAATTGGAAGATTGTGAGGTAATGACGCCGAATATCCAAAATGAAACCGTGCAGCGAATGGAACTAGCTCAGGAAAAGATCAATTCGTGGCTGTCAAAAATGAAGGAAAAGGCAAAATCACAAAGCTCATCTGAATCGGAGGAAGAAGCACCGGAGCAAGAACAGCAACAGGAAGCTACAGATTTCGGTAAGGTTTCAGCTTGGGATAAATTTGACATATCTAAATTGAAAAATGCTGGCTTTAAATTGGATTATGTTGCACCGAAATTGCATGATGGCAAACCAGTAGGGGAAATCAATTTAATGGATATTGAATGAGAAATTGATTACTGGAACAAAGCCGTAGTGTGCTATGTTATGGGCTCTAAACCCCTAATTACAGTACTTAGTGGTTTCCTAAGAAGAATTTGGGGAAAAAAAGGGATGAACAAGATAGCAAGTTTGAGAAATGGACTAGTTTTGGTTAGATTTGATTCCATGGAGCAACGAGATACAGCCATCCAGGAGGGGGTGTACCATTTTGATAACAAACCAATGATTGTTAGGCCATGGTTAGAAAGCATAGACTATGAGCAAGAGGAACTCACCTCTGTACCAATCTGGGTTAAATTCCCGGGACTCAATGTCAAGTATTGGAATGTAGTGGGTTTGAGCAAAATCTCGAGCCTAATTGGGAGACCAATGATGGAAGACAGAAATACTGAGCTCAAAGTGGGAATACACTATGCTAGGGTGCTGATTGAAGTGCAAATAGGAGAGGAATACTCAGAGAAAGTGCATTTCAAGAATGAGAGGGGAAACATTGTGGAACAAGCAGTAGAATATGACTGGAAGCCAATTCTGTGCAACCACTGTAAACAATATGGCCACAGTGAAGCAGAATGCAGGAAAAAGAAGACTGTGTATGCACCTGTGCAACAAGGGCAAGTGCATACAAAGCCTGCACAGCAGGAAATCCCAAGGAATCAGCAATGGCAGCCTGCAGGGAGAGGTAGAGGGAGAGCCAGGAATACAGGAAGAGGTGCAAGAACAGGAAAAGGCTACTACAGACAAGTCCAGCAGGCCAAAACTGTTATGCAAAACAGTTTTGACATTCTGCAAAATCACGAAGAAATACAGGAAAAACAAAAAGAACTGCCAGCACCAGTAGGGGACCCTGAGCAACAAACAGAACAGAACTTAGAGGAGGTGCCACTGCATGGTAAGTCCCCCATCTTGACTGGTAGTCATGGATAGGGTACTAATTTGGAATGTCAGAGGCCTTAATGGCCCAAATAAACAGAGAGATGTTGCTCTCTTTTGCAAAAAAAATAATTGTGGGTTGGTAGCTTTTCTTGAAAAAAAAATCAGATTAGTTAACCTAGAAAAATACAAAAATTGTTTCATGCCAGGGTGGGAATCTTACAGTAATCACAGTGAGCATAGATTGGGTAGAATATGGTTAAGATGGCTACCAAGCATTTTTAATGTGGATATTTTATTCTCCTCTGTGCAAATGATTATCTGTAAAGTAGTAAATGCTGTGAAAAAAATGGAATTTGTGATGAGCTTTGTTTATGGCTTAAATGAAAAGGAGGAAAGGAGAGTACTATGGAAGGACTTAAATGATTATGCAATTAATTGCAACACCCCATGGTTTGTAGGGGGGGATTTCAATAATGTACTGTACCCTGAAAATAGAAAAGGTGGTGCACCAGTCACTTATGCAGAAATACAGGAATTTAAAGAGTGCATAGGAAAATGCTTTCTCACTGAAATGGGGTGGTCAGGGTGCCAATTTACTTGGAATAATAGACATGAAAAAGGGGGGAGAGTATATTCTAAAATTGATTGGGCTTTTGTAAACAGTTTATGGCTCCAGGAATTAGATCAATCAGAGCTTGTATTCCTTCCAGAGGGGGTCTCAGACCACTCCCCAATCTGTCTGTCTCTCCATAGAGAAGACACAAAAAAAACCATACCCTTTAAATACTTCAACATGTGGAGCCTCCACTCTGAATTTCAAGCTAAGGTGCAGGAAGCCTGGAATTTCAGAACACAAGGCACAAAAATGTTCAGAGTGTACAAAAAAATGAAAAAGGTGAGGAAAGTGCTAAAAAAGCTAAATAGGAATGAATTCACAGACATCCTGGCACAAGCAGATACAGCCAGGATAGCCATGACTCAAGCACAGATTGAAGCAAACAATGAGCCACTAAATGAGTCAAGGCAACAGAGAGAATTACAGGCCAGGAAAAAATACAATGAGGTCAACATGGCAGCTGAAAACTTCCTACAGCAGAAAAGCAAGGCAAAGTGGATTCAATTAGGGGATGGAAACAATCAATTCTTCCATGCAGTTATGAAGCAAAGAAGGAATAACAACAGAATTCAATCCATCAGGACACAGCAGGGTACCCTTTTGGAGGATCAGAATCTGGTTATGCAAGAATTTGTAAACTTCTACAACGATATGCTGGGGGTAACAGGGGTCAGAACAAGAAAAGCTGAAGACAGATACTTCCAAGCAGGTCACAGACTAGACATCCATCAACAAATGAACCTCATAGCCCCTGTGAATACAGAAGAGGTGAGAAAGGCAATGTTTGCAATTGATTGCAATAAAAGCCCGGGACCTGATGGCTTTGGATCAGGGTTCTTCAAAGAAGCATGGCCCATTGTAGGGGAACAAGTAACTGGAGCTATAATTGATTTTTTTGAATCATCTAGAATGCTCAAGGAGGCAAATGCTACAAACATATACCTTGTACAGAAGATACAAAACCCAGAAAAGGCATCAGATTTCAGACTAATAGCCTGCTGTAATACAATATACAAGTGCATAGCCAAGATCTTGTGTGGGAGACTGGCAGTAGTCCTCCCTGAGCTAGTGTCTGTCAACCAGGGAGCCTTTGTTGCACAGAGGTCCATTGTCAACAACATCATGATTTGTCAGGACCTATTTAAGCATTATAACAGGAAACAATCGTCTCCTAGATGCTTAATGAAGATAGACATAAGGAAGGCATATGACACAATTCACTGGGGATTTGTGAAGGAAATGCTGCAAGGGTATGGATTCCCTGAAAAATTCAGTGGTTGGATACTTCAGTGCATCAAAACAGCAAGCTTCAGCATTAATATAAATGGGGAAACACATGGACACTTTATTGCTAAACGTGGCATCAGACAAGGTGACCCCATCTCCCCATTAATATTTGTACTGGTAATGGAATATTTGTCAAGAAACCTGAAAATAGCATGCATGGACAAGACCTTCAGCTGGCACCCCATGTGCAAAGAGCTAGCACTAAGTCATCTGTGTTTTGCAGATGACTTAATGTGCTTCTGTAAAGCAGACACAGCATCTGTGAGCATAATGATGAACAGCATAAATCATTTCTCAAAAGCAACAGGCCTGTATGCAAACAAGGAGAAATCAAACATATACATAGCAGGGGTGGATGAACAAAGGAAAAATGCACTGTTACAGCTCTCAGGCTTCAGAGAGGGTACCTTGCCCATGAGATACCTAGGGGTCCCACTGTCCCCTTCGAAATGGAGCAAAATAGATTGTGAATGTCTGGTGGATAAAATGTCAAAGAAGTTGCAAATTTGGGCTTCAAGGAACCTTTCATATGCAGGAAGAGTCCAACTAATAAACTCTGTTTTATTCTCAATTCATGTATACTGGTCTAGTATCTTCATAATGCCAACTGGAGTACTGAAAAGTGTGGAGCAAAAGTGTAAATTTTTCTTGTGGGGGACAACTGAGCAGAAACACAAGACAAGCTTGGTGGCGTGGGATATGGTATGTAGACCAAGAAACAATGGAGGACTTAATGTCAAGAACTGTAAATGGTTCAATATAGCCCTGAATGGCAAGCATATCTGGGATATTGCAACAAAAAAAGACACTCTGTGGGTGAGATGGATCAATGGGGTGTACCTGAAAGGTGTTAACATCTGGAATTATGCTCCAGTATGGGGCACCAGCTGGTACTGGAACAAACTAAACAAGATCAAAAGCTACTTCCAGGGGCAATACACAGCAAGGGGGGTTTGGAAATTTAGTTCTGATGGTATATACTCTGCTGGAAGTGGATACAGAATGCTACAGGGTAACATGACAAAATGCAGGCATGCAGATTTGATATGGGGAAACATATCCATGCCTAGACATAGCTTTTGCCTATGGCTAGCCCAAATGGATAGACTGTTAACAAAGGACAGACTACAGAGAATGGGATTTCTGAATGGGGATGCTCTGTGCTACCTGTGCAAGCAGGAACCAGAGGAACACAACCACCTGTTCTTCAAATGCAAAGTGTCAGCTGCAATCCTGGAACAGTTAAAGGCATGGTTACAAATCTCAGCAACAGCAAGTACAATCCAGGGGATGTTTAACTGGATCAGCAGGCAGAAATGCTTGAGACTCAGAAAGGAAATATATGCATCAGGGTTAGCAGCAGCAGTATACTGGGTGTGGAGATGCAGGAATACCCACTATGCTGGCAAAGGCAATATACCAGTTCCGCAGATCATACTACAGGTTCAGCAAGCAGTCAGATGCAGAATTCAACAATGCTGCAACAGCAAAAGGAAGATCTCCAGCAGGGACAAGAGCTGGATAGGGGAAATATAGACTGAAGTTAGAAGATTATGCAGCAGGGTCTAGCAGTTCAGAAATACAAAAGATTCAGCAGGGGATCAGCAGCAGGCTTCTGAAGATAGACAGAATGAGGGATCAAAGAATATGCAGCAGACCTGAAAGGCTAGGAAACAGCTGTCTCCGGAAGGAGTCAGTAGCAGGTTGCTGTGGAGCAGTGAAGAACAAAGCAGCAGGTTTCTGAAAACAAGCAGGAATCAGACAGCAGAGCCCTGCAGGGGATCTGAGTGAGTAATGGAACTCAGGCAGTAGGTCTCAGCAGGGTATCTGTAGCAGGCTGCTGAAGCTAGGCAGAGTGAAGAAGAAATAAAATTCAGCAGATCAGAAAGAATGAGGACCAGAATGCAGCAATCAGTGAGGACAGAATGCAGCAATGCAGCAGGCTGAGAAAGATCAACAGCAGGGATAAAAAATGGTTAGAGAGATTTTCAGCTGATCTGTGTACCACAGCAGACCCAGCAGATAGACAGGACCAGACTCCAGGAGAGGTTTTTGCAGGAAAAACAGAAGAAATGCAGGACTCCAGTACCTGTACAGGGAGCTAGACAGTAGAGTGATGTGGATCAGCTTGATTGGGCACAGCAGGTAGATGAAGCAAGAAAGAAGGAGGAATGAATCAGCTCCTGGAAGTTTTTGTTGTAATATTTTTAGATATATATGTATTTTGCTGTAAGTTAGAAATAATTTTTGCAAATTGTAATGTTTACAGAGATGGTGAGAAACAATATTTGCAAATTGTAATGTTTACAGAGAGGGTGAACCACTGTCTGTAGTGAGTTGCACCAGATTGAAGGGATGTAAGGTAGTAGAGGGATGTAGCAAAAAGGAACCCTACCTAGTAGGTGGCCTTGGATCTGCATTGCTTAAGGACTGTAATCTTGTTACATTACAGAGAGCAATAATACAATTTCTGACTTGCACCAAAAAAAAAAAAAACATTGGCATCGCATTATCTCTAAATCGCGGGGGGCATCGCATTATCGCGTTTTCCATTTTCTCTCTCTAAAATGCTCTCTCCTCTTCCTCGACAGAGCTCGTTTCACCATTAACAGCTCTGAGTTTCTAATGGGGAAGAAAGACAAAGCTAAAAGAGGGAATGGGAATCAAGATGACGCTGCGGGAAAATCAGTAGCTCCACCATGTCCCACAAAAAATGTGACTCAAAGGCAACGAACCAGCAAAACCAAGGAAACCCTAGATCGAGTTATGCGTAATCTCTCGGATGAACTGGAGGATTCAGAAGTCTTGACACCAGATATACAAACAGAAACAATGCAGCAAATGGAATCAGCAAAGGCAAAAATCGATTCTTGGCTCGAGAAAATGAGGGAGACAGCAAAAAATCAATTCTCGTCCGAGGAGGAGGATGAAGAGACAGAGATGGCCAAACAGCAAGAAACTGCAAACATAGGTAACATCTCAGCTTGGGATAAATTTGACATAACAAAACTGAAAAATTCTGGATTTAAACTGGATTTTATTGCACCTGCTATGCATGAGGGTAAACCGGTTGGGGAAATTAACCTCTGTGACATTGAATCCGAAATCAATTACTTGAACCAAGCAATTGTTTGTTATGTAATGGGGGCTAGACCACCAATTACTGTATTTAGTGGATTACTAAGAAGAATTTGGGCAAAAAGGGGGATGAACAAAATTGTTATGATGAAAATTGGTTTAGTTTTGGTTCGGTTTGACTCATTGGAGCAGAGGGATGCTGTAATTCAGGAAGGGGTATATCATTTTGACAACAAACCAATGATAGTTAGGCCATGGTCAGAAAATGTGGACTATGCTCATGAAGAACTGACCTCGGTTCCTATATGGGTGAAATTCCCTGGATTAAACTTGAAATATTGGAATGCTGTGGGTTTGAGCAAAATTGCAAGCCTTGTTGGAAGACCAATGATGGCAGATATGAACACAGAACTCAAAGTAGGTATTCACTATGCCAGAGTGCTAATTGAAGTTGAAATTGGAGGGATATTCCCTGATAAGGTACACTTCAAGAATGAGAAGGGGAATATTGATGAGCAGGAGGTCGAATATGACTGGAAACCTGTCATATGCAGTCACTGTAAACAGCATGGGCATGGTGAACCTGAATGCAGGAAAAAGATTGCTGCTGCAGCACCTGTGATTCAACCAGTGCCTGTGCAGAATCAGCAAGCAAACCCTAGGACCCAACAATGGCAGACTGCAGGAAGAGGAAGAGGTAGAATGGGGAATGCAGGGAGAGGGATGAGAGCTGGAAGAGTGAACAACAGACAATGGCAGCAACAGGCCCAGACACAGAACTCTTTTGATTTACTGCAAAGTGAAGTAGTGCAGGAAGGGCAAAAGGCAAGAGAAGAAGTAGCAGAACCAGAATCAAAAATAGATGAGGTACCACCACATGGAAAATCTCCTATCTTGACATAATCATGGATAGGATTAAAAACAATTGTGGCTTGGTAGCTCTTAGTAACTAAATAAGGCTAGGTATTGTGGAAAATGCAAGGATTTTGTTTTCCTTAAAGATATTAATTTTGAGGAAATAGAAACTTGGGGGAATCTGTGTATGGGCCACAGGAAATGGAGGAAAGGAAGAAACCAAGAAAGGAGCTCACAGGTTTTGCACTTTAAAATAGAGGTGCAGGGGCCTGCAGGGTTTTTGAGGGGGCAGATTGCCACTAAATGTGACCTGTAGGTGAGGAAATCATGCAGGAATCAATGGTCAACTGCTCAGCAGAGAACCCAGGCTCAGCACAGCTCGAGAATTTGGCCAGCAGACAGTATCAGGAACAGTCTTCAGAAGACCTCAGCAGAAGGAAGCAGAGTAACAACAAGGATGGGATTAAATTAGGAATCTGTAGTAGACTATTTCACTGTATTTTGTATTAGATGTATTTATGTTTTTGCTGTAAGTCAGGTTTGTTTTTGCTTTTGTTTGTCTCAGAAATGAGGAGCCACTGGATGTAATGTGGATACTCTAGTACTGCATTAGGTTTGTTTGGTTGTACAGGGATGTAGAAAAAAGGAACCCCTACCTAGTAGGTGGCCTTGGATTTACATTCCCTAGGGACTGTAATCGTGTTACATTACAGTTAGTAATAATACATTTTCTGACTTGCACCAAATAAAAACATTGGCATCGCAATCTCTCTAAAATGCTCTCTCCTCGACAGCGCTCGTTAGCCACCATTAACGCAGCTCTGAGTTCTAATGGGGAAGAAAGAAAAAGCTAAACGAGGGAATGGAAATGACGATGATGATGCGGGAAAATCAACAGTTCCACCTTGTCCCACAAAAAATGTGACACAAAGAAAACGTACCAGCGCAACTCATGAAAACCTAGATCGAGTAATGTGCAACCTCACGGATGAATTGGAGGACCCAGAAATCATGACACCAGATGCACAAACTGAAACAGTGCAGCAAATGGAATTAGCGAAGGAAAAAATCAATTCTTGGCTTTCGAAGATGAAGGAAAGGGCCAATAATCAAGGTTCGGATGAGGAAGAGGATGAAGCTACAGAACAAGGCAAACAACAGCAATTCGCAGATGCAGGTAAAACCTCAGCTTGGGAAAATTCGACATAACTAAATTAAAAAATGCCGGATTTAAATTGGATTTTATAGCACCTGTTATGCTTGAGGGAAAACCTGTAGGAGAAATAATCTCAAGGACATAGAATCTGAAATTAATTATTGGAATCAAGCTATTGTTTGCTATGTCATGGGTTCAAGGCCACCTATCAATGTGCTCAGTGGGTTTCTTAGGAGAATTTGGTCGAAGAGGGGAATGAATAAAATTGCAATGATGAAAAATGGGCTAGTTATTGTTAGAATTGATTCTATGGAACAGAGAGATGCTGTGCTAGAGGAAGGGGTTTATCATTTTGATAATAAACCCATGATTGTCAGACCTTGGTCTGAGAATATAGACTACGCTCATGAGGAGCTCACGTCTATTCCTATATGGGTTAAATTTCCTGGTTTGAATGTCAAGTATTGGAATGCAATGGGGCTGAGCAAAATTGCAAGCTTAGTAGGTAGGCCAATGATGGCTGACAGGAACACAGAACTGAAAGTGGGTATTCAATATGCTAGAGTACTGGTTGTAGTAGAGATAGGGGGTGAGTATCCTGACAAGGTCCACTACAAGAATGAAAAGGGGAACATAGTGGAACAAGAAGTTGAGTATGACTGGAAACCTGTACTGTGCAACCATTGCAAACAACATGGACACAGTGAGCATGAATGCAGGAAAAAGAAAGCCATACCTGGGCCTGTGACTCAAGCAGTGCATGTGCAACACTTACCTGTGCAGCAAGCAAACCCTAGAACACAGCAATGGCAGAATGCAGGGAGAGGTAGAGGTAGAATGGGTAATGCAGGAAGAGGGATGAGAGCTGGAAGAGGATACTACAGACAAGTTCAACAGCCTAACAATGCTACAACACAGTTACAGAATCCCTTTGATATACTGCAAAGTGTAGATGGGGAACAGGAGGGGATGCAGGCACAAGGCCAAGCAACAGGGCCAGGAACACAGGAGGATCAAATATCAGAGGAAGTGCCATTACATGGTAAGTCTCCTATCTTGACTAGTAGTCATGGATAGGATCCTTATTCGGAATGTTAGAGGCCTGAATGGCCCAAATAAGCAGAGGGATGTGGCCCTCTTCTGTAAAAAAAATAAATGTGGATTGGTGGCTTTTCTTGAAACAAAAATCAGATTAGTTAATTTGGAAAAATGCAAAAAAAGTTTCATGCCAGAGTGGGAATCTTTTAGTAACCATAATGAACATAGGCTGGGTAGAATATGGATTAGATGGTTACCAGATTATTTTCATGTTGAAGTTATTTTCTCCTCTGTACAAATGGTCATCTGTAAGGTGAGAAATATGGAGAGGAAAAAGGATTTTGTGGTGAGTTTTGTATATGGAATGAATGAGAAAGAAGATAGGAAGCAATTATGGAAGGATATAAATGATTTTGCTACTATCTACACCAAACCCTGGATTGTTGGTGGGGATTTCAACAATGTGCTGCTACCTGGGAACAGACAAGGTGGCCTGCCAGTCACTCTTGCTGAAATTCAGGATTTTAAATCCTGCATTGAAAGTAGTTTCCTCACTGAAATGAGTTGGTCTGGGTGTCAATACACCTGGAATAACAGGCATGAGGGGGGGGGGGGGGAAGAGTATACTCTAAGATAGATTGGGCCCTTGTAAACAGTCTATGGATGCAGGAGTTTGATCAGTGCATCCTACAGTTCCTGCCAGAGGATGTATCTGACCATTCTCCTATTTGCTTAACTCTTCACAAAAACCTGGCTATAAGCAAATCCCCCTTTAAATTCTTTAACATGTGGAGCCTCCACTCTGAATTCCAAGCCTTGGTGCAGCAAGCCTGGAATTGTAGAACACAAGGCACAAAAATGTTTAGGGTTTATCAAAAACTGAAAAGTGTGAAACATGTCCTGAAAAAGCTAAATAGAGTTTAATTTAGTGATATATTAGCTCAGGCTGTTATTGCTAGATCTGTAATGACTCAAGCTCAAATACATGTAAACAAGGAGCCCCTCAATGAGGCACTGGAGAAGGGAGAAATTCAGGCTAGGAGATGGTTTAATGAGCTAAACATGGCAGCTGAGACATTCCTACAACAAAAGAGCAAGGCTAGGTGGGTGCAATTGGGAGATGGCAATAATCAGTTCTTTCATGCAATTATGAAACAGAGAAGACAACAGAACAGACTGCATTCCATAAGACACAGGAGGGTGTCTTATTGGAAGACAAAAACTTGATTATTGAAGAGTTTGTGGGGTTTTACAGGAATATGCTGGGGGTATCAGGTACTAGAGACACCACAGCAGAAGATAGCTTCTTTTCAGTAGGACATAGGCTAAATATGTAGCAACAGATGAACATTAGTGCACCAGTGACTGCTGAGGAAGTGAAGAAAGCTATGTTTGATATTGACAGCAATAAAAGCCCTGGCCCTGATGGCTTTGGCTCAGGATTTTTCAAAGAAGCGTGGCATATTGTGGGGGAAGAAGTGACCAATGCAATTATTGATTTTTTTTATTCTTCTAAAATGCTTAAAGAGATGAATGCAACTAATCTTTGTCTTGTGCAGAAAATTGAAAACCCTGAGAAGGCTTCTGATTTCAGGCCTATTGCTTGCTGCAACACCATATACAAATGCATTTCCAAGATTCTATGTGGGAGAATGGCAATAGTGCTTCCTGACCTTATCTCTGTGAACCAGGGTGCTTTTGTGGCACAGAGGTCAATAGTGCACAACATCATGATTTGTCAGGACCTAATCAAGCATTACAACAGGAAGCAATCCTCACCCAGATGCTTGATGAAGATAGACCTAAGGAAAGCATACGACACAATTCATTGGAGTTTTGTCAAGGAGATGATGCATGGGTATGGTTTCCCAGTTAAGTTCATTGGTTGGATACTTGAATGTATACAAACTGCAAGTTTCAGCATCAACATAAATGGGGGGGTTCATGGTTTCTTTCCTGCTAAACGTGGCATTAGGCAGGGTGACCCAATATCCCCACTGATTTTTGTTTTGGTCATGGAATATTTATCAAGAATTCTGAAATTAGCATGCATGGACAAGAGCTTCAGTTCGCATCCAATGTGCAAGGAACTAGCATTGAGTCACCTATGCTTTGCTGATGACTTGATGTGCTTCTGCAAAGCTGCCCCTGAATCTGTAAGTATAATGATGAATAGCATTAATTACTTTGCACAAGCTACTGGCCTGTTTGCTAATAAGGAGCAATCCAACCTTTACATAGCTGGTGTGAGTGAAGAAATTAAGAGAGAATTGTTAGCATTATCAGGGTTCAGGGAGGGAACACTACCTATGAAGTATTTGGGAGTTCCATTATCCCCCTCTAAGTGGAGCAAAATTGACTGTGAGTGCTTGGTTGATAAAATGACAAAAAAATTGCAGATATGGGCTTCTAGGAATCTCTCATATGCAGGAAGAGCTCAACTCATAAATTCTGTGTTGTTTTCTATTCATGTGTGCTGGTCTAGCATTTTCATAATGCCTGCAGGGGTACTTAAAAGTGTAGAACAAAAGTGCAGATTTTTCTTGTGGGGTTCCACTGATCAGAAGCATAAGACCAGCTTGGTGGCATGGGATATGGTCTGCAGACCTAGGAAAAATGGGGGCATAAACATAAAGAACTGCAAATGGTTTAATGTAGCTCTAAATGGGAAACATATCTGGGATTTAGCCACAAAAAAAGACACCTTGTGGGTAAAATGGATAAATGGGATCTATCTGAAGGGTGTCAATCTCTGGAATTATGCACCTGTTTGGGGTGCCAGTTGGTACTGGAATAAGCTCAACAAAATCAAGAGCTATTTCCAGGATCAATATACAGTAAGAGGGGTCTGGAAGGGGACTCCTGATGGTTGTTACACAGCTGCAAGAGGATACAGTGTTTTAACAGGGGCTATGCCAAAGTATAGACATGCTAATTTGATTTGGGGAAGGGTAACCATGCCAAGACACAGTTTCTGCTTATGGCTAACTCAACAGGGGAGATTGCTAACTAAGGACAGGATGCAGAAAATGGGGTTTCTGAATGGTGATGCTGTATGCAATCTGTGCAAAGCTAAGCCAGAAGACCATAACCACCTTTTCTTCAGCTGCAGTGTGGCAACAGGAGTTTTGGATCAAATGAGATGTTGGTTACAGATATCACCAAGAGCAAACACAATCCAGGGCATGTTTAATTAGATAAGCAGGCAAAAATGCTCAAATTTCAGAAAAGAAGTGTATGCAGCAGGACTTGCAGCAGCTGTCTACTGGATATGGAGAAGCAGAAATATTAAACACTTTGAGGGAAGCAGTCTGTCTGTGATGCAGACCATGCAGCAGATTCAGCAGTCAGTGAGGATCAGAATACAGCAATGCAGCAGGTTGAGGAAGATCAACAGCAAGGATAAAAGATGGATAGAAAGAGTTTAACTGCTCTCTGCACTTAATCTATGTAGATTTAGTACAGTAGCTCCAACAGAAAGTCAGAATCAGATACACCAGGGGTTCAGCAGAGAATCCAGCAGATATGCAAGGCATAAGCACCTGTGCAGGAATTCAGGCAGCAGGGTTCAGCAGGTAATCAGCAGCAGATTGATGAAGCAAGGCAGAATGACGAATGAAACAGATTCCAGCAGATTTGAAAGGCTAGAAGAAGTTGTAATATTTTTAGCTTATTATGTTTTTGTATTTTGCTGTAAGTCAGAAATAATTTTTGTAATTTGTTATGTTTACAGAAATGGTGAACCACTACCTGTAGTGAGTTACACCAGATTGAAGATTTGTAAGGTAGTAAAGGGATGTAGTAAAAAGGAACCCTACCTAGTAGGTGGCCTTGGATCTGCATTGCCTAAGGACTGTAATCTTGTTACATTACAGTGAGCAATAATATAATTTCTGACTTGCACCAAAAAAAAAAACATTGGCATTGGCATCGTATCGCGATTTTCTCTCTCTAGAAAATGCTCTCTCCTCTCTCCTCGACATTGCTCGTTAGCCATTAACGGAGCTTTGAGTTCTCAATGGGGAAGAAGGATAAGGCAAAGCGAGGATCTGAAAATCACGGAGATGGTGCGGAAAATTCAATGGCTCCCCCGTGTCCTACAAAAATTGCGACTCACAGGCAATGTAACAGTACCAACCGAGACAACCTAGATCGGGTTGTTCGCAATCTCACATATGAATTGGAGGCTCCAGAAGTCATGACGCCAGAGGTGCAAACTGAAACAGTGCAGCAAATGGAATTAGCAAAAGAAAAAATTAACTCATGGCTCTCGAAGATGAAGGAGAAGGCCAAAAATCAATGCTCGGATGAAGATGAGGATGAAGTTTCAGAGCAAGGCAAGCAGCAAGAATACGCAGATGTAGGTAAGACCTCAGCTTGGGAAAAAATCGATATAACCAAACTGAAAAATGCTGGCTTTAAATTGGATTTTATTGCACCTGTTATGTATGATGGTAAACCAGTTGGGGAAATTAATTTCATGGACATTGAATCTGAAATTAGCTATTGGAACCAAGCGATTGTTTGCTATGTCATGGGGTCAAGGCCACCAATAAATGTGCTCAGTGGGTTTCTTAGGAGAATTTGGGCAAAACGGGGAATGAATAAAATCGCAATGATGAAAAATGGTTTAGTTCTTGTTAGATTTGACTCTATGGAACAAAGGGAGGCTGTGCTAGAGGAAGGGGTTTACCATTTTGATAATAAACCCATGATAGTTAGACCATGGTCTGAAAATGTAGACTATGCTCATGAGGAGCTCACTTCTGTTCCTATATGGGTCAAATTTCCTGGATTAAATGTCAAATACTGGAATGCAATGGGTTTGAGCAAAATTGCAAGCTTAGTTGGTAGGCCAATGATGGCTGACAGGAATACAGAGCTCAAGGTGGGGATTCACTATGCTAGAGTGCTGGTTGAAGTGGAAATAGGGGGTGAGTACCCTGACAAGGTCCATTTCAAGAATGAGAAGGGGAATATTGTTGAACAAGAGGTGGAGTATGACTGGAAACCTGTACTGTGCAGCCACTGCAAACAATATGGGCATAGTGAGCCTGACTGCAGAAAGAAGAAAGCCATATCTGGGCCTGTGAACCAAGCAGTGCCTGTGCAGAACCAACCTGTGCAGCAAGAAAACCCTAGGACCCAACAATGGCAGAATGCAGGGAGAGGTAGAGGTAGAATGGGAAATGCAGGGAGAGGTTTGAGAGCAGGAAGAGGCTATTACAGACAAATTCAACAGCCTAAAACTGCCAACACACAGCTACAGAACCCTTTTGACATACTGCAAAGTGTAGGTGGGGAGCAGGAGGTGCTACTGGCACAAGGTGAAGCAACAGTGCCAGGAACACAGGAGGGTCAGAACACAGGTGTAGTGCCATCACATGGTAAGTCTCCTATCTTGACTGGTAGTCATGGATAGGATCCTCATATGGAATGTTAGAGGCCTTAATGGCCCAAATAAGTAGAGGGATGTTGCCCTTTTCTGCAAAAAAAATAACTGTGGTTTGGTGGCTTTTCTGGAAACTAAAATTAGATTAGTTAATCTGGAAAAATGCAAAAATAGGTTCATGCCAGGGTGGGAATCCTATAGTAATCATAATGATCATAGCTTGGGAAGAATTTGGATAAGATGGCTGCCAGATTATTTTCATGTTGATGTGACTTTCTCCTCTGTGCAAATGATTATCTGTAAGGTGATTAATATAGTGAGAAAAAAGAAATTTGTGGTGAGTTTTGTATATGGGCTAAATGAAAAAGAAGACAGGAAACAATTATGGAAGGATCTTAGTGATTTTGCAATTAATTGCAATAAACCTTGGATTGTTGGTGGGGATTTCAACAATGTTCTGCTACCTGGAAATAAACAAGGAGGCCTACCAGTTACTCTTGCTGAAATACAAGATTTTAAAACCTGCATTGAAGGTTGTTTCCTCACTGAAATGGGTTGGTCTGGGTGTCAATACACCTGGAATAATAGGCATGAGGGGGGGGGGGAGAGTATACTCTAAAATAGACTGGGCTTTTGCTAACAGTCTCTGGTTGCAGGAGTTTGATCAATGCACTCTACAGTTTCTTCCAGAGGGTGTATCTGACCACTCTCCTATTTGCTTAACTCTCCATAAAGAATTCACAAAAAGAAACATCCCCTTTAAATTCTTTAACATGTGGAGCCTCCACTCTGAATTCCAAGCATTGGTGCAGCAAGCCTGGAATTGCAGAACACAAGGCACAAAAATGTTCAGAGTGTATCAAAAACTGAAAAGAGTGAGATCTGTTCTGAAAAAGCTAAATAGAAATGAATTTAGTGATATCTTAGCTCAGGCTGATTTGCTAGAACTGTAATGACTCAAGCTCAGACTGAAGCAAACAAGGAGCCTCTCACTAAGGCACTGCAGCAGAAAGAAATACAGGCCAGAATGAGGTTTAATGAGGTGAACATCGAAGCTGAGAACTTCTTACAACAAAAGAGCAAGGCTAAGTGGGTTCAGTTAGGAGATGGGAACAAGCAGTTTTTTCATGCAGTTATGAAACAGAGAAGACAACAGAATAGACTGCATTCCATCAAGACACAGGAGGGTATCTTATTGGAAGACCAGGACTTGATTATTGAGGAATTTGTGGGGTTTTACAGGAAAATGCTGGGGGTTTCAGGTGTCAGGGACACCACAGTAGAAGACAGTTTTTTTTCAGCAGGCCACAGACTAGACTTACATCAACAGATGATCATTAGTGCACCTGTGAATGCTGATGAAGTGAACAAAGCCATGTTTGATATTGACTGTAATAAAAGTCCAGGCCCTGATGGCTTTGGATCAGGGTTTTTAAAGGAGCGTGGCATATTGTGGGGGAGGAAGTGACTGATGCTATTATTGATTTTTTTTTATTCCTCTAAAATGCTTAAAGAGGTGAATGCCACAAATTTGCGTCTTGTGCAGAAGATAGCAAATCCTGAGAAGGCATCTGATTTCAGGCCTATTGCTTGCTGCAACACCATCTACAAATGCATCTCCAAGATTTTGTGTGGGAGATTGGCAAGAGTGCTACCTGACCTTGTCTCTGTGAACCAGGGAGTTTTTGTGGCTCAGAGATCAATAGTACACAACATAATGATTTGTCAGGATCTTATCAAGCATTACAATAGGAAACAATCCTCTCCAAGATGCTTGATGAAGATTGATCTAAGAAAAGCATATGACACAATTCACTGGAGTTTTGTCAAGGAAATGCTGCAAGGGTATGGTTCCCCTATAAAGTTCATTGGTTGGGTACTTGAGTGCATCCAAACTGCCAGTTTCAGCATCAACATGAATGGGGAGGTTCATGGATTTTTTCCTGCTAAACGTGGCATTAGGCAGGGTGATCCAATATCTCCACTAATCTTTGTGTTGGTAATGGAATATTTATCAAGAATCTTGAAAATAGCCTGTATGGACAAGAGCTTCAGCTGGCATCCAGTGTGCAAAGAACTTGCACCGAGCCACCTCTGCTTTGCTGATGACTTGATGTGCTTCTGCAAAGCTGCCCCTGAATCTGTGAGTATCATGATGAACAACATTAATTATTTTTCACAAGCTACTGGTTTGTTTGCAAATAAGGAGAAATCTAACATGTATATAGCTGGTGTAAGTGAACAAATTAAGAGTGAGCTGTTAGGTTTATCAGGGTTCAGGGAGGGTACACTACCCATGAAGTATTTGGGTGTTCCACTGTCTCCATCTAAATGGAACAAAATAGATTGTGAATGCTTGGTGGATAAAATGACAAAAAAGCTGCAGATTTGGGCTTCCAGGAATCTCTCATATGCAGGAAGGGCTCAACTAATTAATTCTGTATTATTCTCTATACATGTATACTGGTCGAGCATTTTTATAATGCCTGCAGGGGTACTAAAAAATGTAGCGCAAAAATGCAGATCATTCTTGTGGGGATCCACTGACCAGAAGCATAAGACAAGCTTGGTGGCATGGGACATGGTAGCAGACCAAGGAAAAATGGTGGAATAAACATTAAGAACTGCAAATGGTTTAACATAGCTTTAAATAGGAAGCATATTTGGGATTTAGCCACAAAAAAAGACACGCTGTGGGTAAAATGGATAAATGGGGTTTACTTGAAGGGAGTCAATTTCTGGAATTATGCTCCTGTGTGGGGAGCCAGCTGGTACTGGAAAAAGCTTAATAAAATCAAAAGCTATTTCCAGAATCAATATTCAGTTAGAGGAGTGTGGAAGGGAGCTCCTGATGGGTTTTATTCTGCTGCAAGAGGATACAGAGTACTGACAGGGGTCATGCCAAAGTACGGACATGCTAATCTAATTTGGGGGAAGATAACCATGCCTAGACAAAGCTTTTGCCTATGGCTAGCTCAACTGGGGAGACTGCTAACAAAGGACAGGATGCAGAAAATGGGTTTCCTGAATGGAGATGCTATGTGCAACCTGTGCAAATTGAAGCCAGAAGATCACAATCACCTGTTCTTCATCTGTATTGTATCAACAGGGATTCTGGATCAGCTAAGAGGATGGTTACAGATGTCAGCAAAAGCAAACACAATCCAGGGCATGCTTAACTGGATAAGCAGGTAGAAGAGCTCAAGATTCAGAAGGGAAGTGTATGCAGCAGGACTTGCAGCAGCAGTGTACTGTATATGGAGATGCAGGAACATTCAATATTTTGAGGGGAGCAGAATGTCAATGATGCAGATCATGCAGCAGATTCATCAGGTAGTCAGAATCAGAATACAGCAATGCAGCAGTAAGAGGAAGATCAACAGCAAGGATAAAAGATGGATAGGAAGTGTGTAATTGTTCTCTGTACTATGTTTTTGTAGTTTGGTGTATGTGGAAATGTTGTATGTTTTCTGTACCACCGTCGCAAAATCATGCAGCAGAGCAGAATCAGAATTGAGCAGCACAGCAGCATGAGGAAGATTAACAGTAAAGGATAAGAGATGGAATGGGAATCTGTAACAGCTTATCTTACTTTGTTTTGTATTTGCTGTAAGTCAGGAATGTTTGTTTTTATTGTTTCAGCTAAGGTGAGCCACTAGTTGTAGTGTGCTGCTCCAGTACTGTTTTAGGTTTGGATGGTTGTAAAGGGATGTAGATAAAAGGAACCCTACCTAGTAGGTGGCCTTGGATTTGCATAGCCTGTGGGCTGTAATCTTGCTACATTGCAGCTAGTAATAATACAATTTCTGACTTGCACCAAAAAAAAAACATTCGCATCGCGTAAAACCGCCCTTACAAGCCTATCAGAGACCCAATAACCGGCCCTAGGGGCCTCCCATGTTCCCTAGGGGTCTCCCGTGCGATATGGGGTAAAAATATTAACGTCGAAAAGTTTGTGTCCAGAGGCCCAGAAAACGCCCCCTAGAGCATTCCCGGGGGCCCGGTTTCCGTTTTCGCCCGAAATTTTTTCAGGGGCTCTATTATGGCCCTAGGGTACCCCCGGTGCCCCGGGAAGGTCAACTTCATCCCCGATCTCCGATGTCACACATGTCGTCTGTTTTCGGGCCTTTACATTGGCATCGCGTAAAAACGCCCTTAGAAGCCTATCAGAGACCCAATAACTGACCCTAGGGTCCTCCCATGTCCCATAGGGGTCTCCCCTACAATATGGGGCGAAAATATTAACGTCAAAAATTTTGTGTCCGGAGGCCCAAAACACGTCCCCTAGAGCATTCCCGAGGCCCGGTTTCCGTTTTCGCCCGAAATTTTTTCGAGGGCTCTATTATGGCCCTAGGGCACCGCCTGTGCCCCGGGAGGGTCAACTTCATCCAAGAACTCCGATATCACACATGTCGCCCGTTTTCGGGCCTTAACATTGGCATCGCATCGTATTCTCTCTCTAAAATGCTCTCTGCTTCGGCCTCTACAGCGCGCGTTCACCATTGATACAGCGCTGAGTTCGAATGGGGAAGAAGGAAAAGGCTAAGAGAGGAAAGGAAACTCAGATTGATGATGCGGGAAATTCAGGAAATAAACACAGTCCCACGGAAAATGCAACCCTAAAACAAAAAAACATCATAAACCATGAAAACCTAGATAGAGTCATGCGAAATCTTGCGGATGAACTGGAAGATTCTGAGTTAATGACTCCGGATATCCAAAGTGAAACTGTGCAGCAAATGGAACTAGCTCAGGAAAAGATCAATTCGTGGCTGTCAAAAATGAAGGAAAAGGCAAAATCGCAAAACTCATCTGAATCGGAGGAAGAAGAACCCGAGCAAGAACAGCAACAGGAGGCTAAAAATTCTGGTAAGGTCTCAGCTTGGGATAAATTTGACATTTCTAAACTAAAAAACGCTGGCTTTAAATTGGATTATGTTGCACCAAATCTGCATGATGGTAAACCAGTAGGTGAAATAAATTTTATGGACATTGAATCAAAAATAGATTACTAGAACAAAGCCGTAGTGTGCTATGTTATGGGCTCTAAACCTCCAATTACAGTACTTAGTGGTTTTCTAAGAAGAATTTGGGGGAAAAAAGGGATGAACAAGATAGCAAGTTTGAGAAATGGGCTAGTATTGGTTAGATTTGATTATCTGGAGCAACGAGATGCTGTCATCCAGGAGGGGATGTACCATTTTGATAACAAACCAATGATTGTTAGGCCATGGTCAGAAAACATAGACTATGAGCAAGAGGAGCTCATCTCTGTGCCAATATGGGTCAAATTCCCGGGACTCAATGTCAAGTATTGGAATGCAATGGGTTTGAGCAAAATTTCGAGCCTAGTTGGGAGGGCAATGATGGCAGACAGAAATACAGAACTCAAAGTGGGAATACATTATGCTAGAGTTCTGATTGAAGTGCAAATAGGAGAGGAATACCCAGAGAAAGTGCATTTCAAGAATGAGAAGGGAAACATTGTGGAACAAGCAGTAGACTATGATTGGAAGCCAATTCTGTGCAATCACTGTAAACAATATGGCCACAGTGAAACAGAATGTAGGAAAAAGAAGACTGTGAATGCACCTGTGCAACAAGGGCCTGTGCATACACAGCCTGCACAGCAGGAAATCCCAAGAAATCAGCAATGGCAGCTTGCAGGTAGAGGTAGAGGGAGAGCCTGGAATGCAGGAAGAGGAGCAAGAACAGGAAAAGGCTACTACAGACAAGTCCAGCAGCCCAAAACTGTTATGCAAAACAGTTTTGACACTTTGCAAAATCAAGAAGAAATGCAGGAAAAACAAAAGGAACAGCCAGTAGCAGTAGTGGAACCTGAGCAGCAAACAAACCAGAATCCAGAGGAGGTGCCATTGCATGGTAAGTCCCCTATCTTGACTGGTAGTCATGGATAGGGTACTAATTTGGAATGTCAGAGGCCTTAATGGCCCAAATAAACAGAGAGATGTTGCTCTCTTTTGTAAAAAAAATAATTGTGGATTGGTGGCTTTTCTTGAAACAAAAATCAGATTAGTTAACCTAGAAAAATACAAAAAATGTTTCATGCCAGGGTGGGACTCTTACAGTAATCACAGTGAGCATAGATTGGGTAGAATATGGCTAAGATGGATACCAAGCATTTTTAATGTGGATGTTTTATTCTCTTCTGTGCAAATGATTATCTGTAAAGTAGTAAATGTTGTGAAAAAAATGGAATTTGTGATGAGCTTTGTATATGGATTAAATGAAAAGGAGGAAAGGAGAGTACTATGGAAGGACTTAAATGATTTTGCAATTAATTGCAACACCCCATGGTTTGTAGGGGGGGATTTCAATAATGTATTGTATCCTGAAAATAGAAGAGGTGGAGTAACAGTTACTTATGCAGCAATACAGGAATTCAAAGAGTGCATAGAAAAATGTTTCCTCACTGAAATGGGGTGGTCAGGGTGCCAATTTACTTGGAATAATAGGCATGAAAAAGGGGGGAGAGTATATTCTAAAATAGATTGGGCTTTTGTAAACAGTTTATGGCTTCAGGAATTAGATCAATCAGATCTTGTATTCCATCCAGAGGAAGTTTCTGACCACTCCCCAATCTGTCTGTCTCTCCATAGAGAACTCACAAAAAAACAAACCATCCCCTTCAAATACTTCAACATGTGGAGCCTCCACTCTGAATTTCAAGCTAAGGTGCAGCAAGCTTGGAATTTCAAAACACAAGGCACAAAAATGTTCAGAGTGCACCAAAAAATGAAAAAGGTGAGAAAAGAGCTGAAAAAGCTAAACAGGGATGAATTCACAGACATTCTGGCACAAGCAGATACAGCCAGGATAGCCATGACTCAAGCACAGATTGAAGCCAACAAAGAGCCATTAAATGAGTCAAGGCAACAGACTGAATCACAGGCAAGGAAAAGATACAATGAGGTCAACATGGCAGCTGAAAATTTCCTACAGCAGAAAAGCAAGGCGAAGTGGATTCAATTGGGGGATGGAAATAATCAATTCTTCCATGCAGTTATGAGGCAAAGAAGGAATAACAACAGAATCCACTCCATTAGAACATAGCAGGGTACCCTTCTGGAGGATCAGAACCTGGTTGTGGAAGAATTTGTGAGATTCTACAAGGATATGCTGGGGGTAATAGGGGTCAGAACAAGAAAAGCTGAAGACAGATACTTCAAAGCAGGTCACAGACTAGACATCCACCAACAAATGAACCTCATAGCCCCTGTGAATGCAGAAGAGGTGAAAAAGGCAATATTCGCAATTGATTGCAATAAAAGCCCGGGACCTGATGGCTTTGGATCAGGGTTCTTCAAAGAAGCATGGCCAATTGTAGGGGAAGAAGTGACTGGAGCTATAATTGATTTTTTTGAATCATCTAAAATGCTCAAGGAGGTAAATGCAACAAACCTATGCCTTGTACAGAAGATACAAAACCCAGAAAAGGCATCAGATTTCAGACCAATAGCCTGCTGTAATACAATATACAAGTGCATCTCCAAGATCTTGTGTGGGAGACTGGCAAAAGTTCTTCCTGAGCTGGTGTCTGTGAACCAGGGAGCCTTTGTTGCACAGAGGTCCATTGTCAACAACATCATGATATGCCAGGACCTTATTAAGCATTATAACAGGAAACAATCGTCTCCTAGATGCTTAATGAAGATAGACATAAGGAAGGCATATGACACAATCCACTGGGGCTTTGTGAAGGAAATGCTCCAAGGGTATCGATTCCCTGAAAAATTCAGTGGGTGGCTACTAGAGTGCATCAAAACAGCAAGCTTCAGTATTAATATAAATGGGGAAACACATGGGCACTTTATTGCAAAACGTGGCATCAGACAAGGTGACCCCATCTCCCCATTAATATTTGTACTGGTAATGGAATATCTATCAAGGAACCTTAAAATAGCATGCATGGACAAGAGCTTCAGCTTGCACCCAATGTGCAAAGAGCTAGCACTAAGTCATCTGTGTTTTGCAGATGACTTAATGTGCTTCTGTAAAGCAGACACTGCATCTGTGAGCACAATGATGAACAGCATAAAACCATTTCTCAAAAGCAACAGGCCTGTATGCAAACAAGGAAAAATCAAATATCTACATAGCAGGAGTGGATGAACAAAGGAAAAATGCACTGCTACAACTCTCAGGCTTCAGAGAGGGTACCTTGCCCATGAGATACCTAGGGGTCCCACTGTCCCCTTCAAAATGGAGCAAAATAGATTGTGAATGTCTGGTGGATAAAATGACAAAGAAATTGCAGATTTGGGCCTCTAGGAACCTTTCATATGCAGGGAAAGTCCAACTAATAAACTCTGTTTTATTCTCCATTCATGTATACTGGTCTAGTATCTTCATAATGCCAACTGGAGTACTAAAGAGTGTGGAGCAAAAATGTAGATTTTTCTTGTGGGGAACAACTGGGCAGAAACATAAGACAAGCTTGGTAGCCTGGGATATAGTATGCAGACCAAGAAACAATGGAGGACTTAATGTCAAGAACTGTAAATGGTTTAATATAGCTCTGAATGGCAAGCACATATGGGATATTGCAACAAAAAAAGACACTCTGTGGGTGAGATGGATCAACGGGGTGTATCTGAAAGGAGTAAACATCTGGAATTATGCTCGAGTATGGGGCACAAGCTGGTACTAGAACAAACTGAACAAGATCAAAAGCTACTTCCAGGGGCAATACACAGCAAGGGGGGTATGGAAATTTGCTTCGGATGGCATATACTCTGCTGGAAGTGGATACAGAATGCTACAGGGTAACATGACAAAGTGCAGGCATGCAGATTTGATATGGGGAAAGGTATCCATGCCTAGACATGGCTTTTGCCTATGGCTAGCCCAAATGGATAGACTGTTAACAAAGGACAGACTACAGAGGATGGGGTTTCTGAATGGGGATGCTTTATGCTACCTATGCAAGCAGGAAACAGAGGAACACAATCACCTGTTCTTCAAATGCAAAGTGGCAGCTGCAGTCCTGGACCAGTTAAGGGCATGGTTACAAATTTCAGCAAGAGCAAGTACAATCCAGGGGATGTTTAACTGGATCAGTAGACAGAAATGCTCGAGACTCAGAAAGGAAGTCTATGCATCAGGGTTAGCAGCAGCAGTGTACTGGGTATGGAGATGCAGGAATACCCATTTTGCTGGCAAAGGCAATATACCAGTGCCACAGATCATGCTACAGGTCCAGAAAGCAGTCAGATGCAGAGTTCAACAATGCTGCAACAGCAAAAGGAAGATCTCCAGCAGGGACAAGAGATGGATAGGGGAAATATAACCTGAAGATTAACTGGTTCAGAGCAAGTAAT
Organism: Tetragonia tetragonoides; assembly: GCA_038025085.1. Lineage (NCBI taxonomy): Eukaryota > Viridiplantae > Streptophyta > Magnoliopsida > Caryophyllales > Aizoaceae > Tetragonia > Tetragonia tetragonoides. The sequence continues at coordinate 24,307,192 of CM076150.1, forward strand.
AGAGCAAGATGGCAGAATGCACCAGACAGAAAGGCAGGAAAGAACTCAATAGGGTGTCAGCAGATAATCTGGCAATCTTGTAAGGCACCAGGAACATGTGCAGGAAAATGGACAGCAGGTTTCAGGAAGGATACAGAAGCAGGTTGACACAGAGAGACTCTGAATCAGGTACAAGGGAGCAGAGCTCAGAAGGGTAAAGGCAGGAACAGAACTCATCAGAAGCGCAGTAGAGAATCAAGTCATTCTGTAAACATCAGAACACGTGCAAGAAAATAGGCAGCAGATATCTGAAAGAGAAGCAGAAACAGGAGGCAGTACAGCAGGAGCCAGCAGACAACAAGTAGAAAAATGCTGGAGAAAGGCAGAGCAAAGAATGTAGCAGAAAACAAAAATTTGGGAAACTAGAAGAATTTGTAATTTTCTAGTTATTATGTTTTTTGTACTTTGTTGTAAGTCAGGAAAGATTATTTGTAATTGTTATGTTTACAGAGATGGTGAACCACTGTCTGTAGTGAGTTACACCAGATAGAAGGTATGTAAGGTAGTACAAGGGATGCAGGAATAAGGAACCCTACCTATTAGGTGGCCTTAGTTTTGCATTGCCTGAGGGCTGTAATCTTGTTACATTACAGTGAGCAATAATACAATTTCTGACTTGCACCAAAAAAAAACACATTCTCATCGCAGGTAGTCAGAACCAGAATACAGCAATGCAGCAGCAAAAGAAAGATTAACAGCAAGGACAAGAATTGGATAAGGTCTCTGTAATATGTTATGTTTTTATTATGTCTGTGTAGCTACTGTAAGTAGGTAAGCTTGTATTATGAATCAGATATGAGGAGCCACTGAGTGTAGTGTGCTGGTCCAGCAATGTAGGGTCTGTTTTGTTGAAAAGGGCTGTAGATCCTAAGGAACCCTACCTAGTAGGTGGCCTTGTATTTACAGTGCCTGTGGGCTGTAATTTTGTTACATTACAGCAAGTAATAATACAAGCTTCTGATTTGCACCAAAAAAACATTCTCATCGCGTAAAACTGCCTTTACAAGCCTAACAGAGACCCAATAAGTGACCCTAGGGGCCTCCCATGTCCCCTAGGGGTCTCCCGTGCGGTATGAGGCGAAAATATTAACGTCGAAAAGTTTGTGTCCGGAGGCCCAGAAAACACCCCCTAGAGCATTCCCAGGGACCGATTTCCGTTTTCGCCCGAAATTTTTTCAGGGGCTCTATTATGGCCCTAGGGGACCCCCGGTGCTCCGGGAGGGTCAACTTCATCCCTGAACTCTGATATCACACATGTCGCCTGTATTCGAGCCCTAACATTGGCATCGCTTTCTCTCTCTAGAAATGCTCTCTCCTCTCTCCTCTACACTGCTCGTTAGCCATTAACGAAGCTTTGAGTTTTAATGGGGAAGAAGGATAAAGCAAAGAGAGGGTCTGAAAACCACGGCGATGATGCGGAAAATTCAGTGGCTCCCCCGTGTCCTTCAAAAAACGCAACTCATAGGCAATGTAACAGTACCAACCGAGATAACCTAGATCGGGTAGTTCGAAACCTCACAAATGAATTGGAGGCTCCCGAAATCATGACGCCTGAGGTGCAACCTGAAACGGTAAAACAGATGGAGTTAGCCAGAGAGAAAATTAATTCATGGCTCTCGAAGATGAAGGAGAAGGCCAAAACTCATTTTTCGTGGGAAGATGAAGCTGAAGCTTCAGAGCAAGCCAAACAACAGCAATCCACAGATGTAGGTAAGATCTCAGCCTGGGAAAAATTTGATATAACCAAATTGAAAAATGCTGGGTTTAAATTGGATTTTATTGCGCCTACTATGCATGAGGGTAAACCAGTTGGGGAAATTAATTTCATGGATATTGAATCTGAAATTAGCTACAGGAACCAAGCGGTTGTATGCTATGTATTGGGGTCAAGGCCACCAATTAATGTTTTCAGTGGATTTCTAAGAAGAATTTGGGCAAAAAGGGGGATGAATAAAATTGCAATGATGAAAAATGGCTTAGTTGTGGTTAGATTTGACTCTTTGGAGCAAAGGGATGTTGTGATACAGGAAGGGGTTTATCATTTTGATAATAAACCTATGATAGTCAGGCCATGGTCTAAAAATGTGGATTATGCTCATGAGGAACTCACCTCTGTTCCTATATGGGTGAAATTCCCTGGGTTAAATGTCAAATACTGGAATGCAATGGGATTGAGCAAAATTGCAAGTTTAGTTGGCAGGCCAATGATGGCTGACAGGAATACAGAACTCAAGGTGGGGATTCACTATGCTAGAGTGCTGATTGAAGTTGAAATTGGAGGTGAATACCCTGACAAGGTGCATTTTAAGAATGAGAAGGGGAATATTGTTGAACAGGAGGTGGACTATGACTAGAAGCCTATAATCTGCAGTCATTGCAAACAGTATGGACATAGTGAGCCTGATTGCAGAAAGAAGAAAGCTGTTGCTGCCCCTGTGAATCAACCTGTGCCTGTGCAGAACCAACCTATACAGCATGAAATCCCTAAGAACCAGCAATGGCAGAATGCAGGGAGAGGTAGAGGTAGAATGTGGAATGCAGGGAGAGGATTGAGAGGGGGAAGAGGCAACTACATACAAATTCAGCAACCTAAAAATGTCACTCCCCAGATACAAAATTCTTTTGATATATTGCAAAATGTAGGAGGAGTGCAGGAGGTGCAACTGGTACAAGGTGAAGCAGTAGAGCCAGGGATACATGAGGATCAGAACACAGGTGTGGTGCCACCACATGGTAAGTCTCCTATCTTGAGTATAGGATCCTTATATGGAATGTGAGAGGCCTTAATGGCCCTAATAACAAGAGGGATGTTGCCCTTTTCTGCAAAAAGATTAATTGTGGTTTGGTGGCTTTTCTAGAAACTAAAATAAGATTAGTTAATCTGGAAAAATGCAAAAACAGTTTCATGCCGGGGTGGGAATCCTATAGTAATCATAATGATCATAGGTTGGGCAGAATTTGGATAAGATGGATGCCAAATTATTTTCATGTTGATGTGATTTTCTCTTCTGTGCAAATGATTATCTGTAAAGTGTTTAATATTGTGAGAAAAATGGAGTTTGTGGTGAGTTTTGTCTATGGTCTAAATGAAAAGGAGGAAAGGAAACAATTGTGGAAGGATCTTACTGATTTTGCAATTAATTGCAATAAACCTTGGATTGTTGGTGGGGATTTCAACAATGTATTGTTACCTGGCAATAGACAAGGAGCATTACCAATTACATACGCTGAAATACAAGATTTTAAAGCTTGCATTGAAGACTGTTTCCTCACTGAAATGGGCTGGTCTGGGTGTCAATATACATGGAATAATAGGCATGAGGGGGGAGGGAGAGTATACTCTAAAATTGATTGGGCTTTTGCCAACAGCCTCTGGTTTCAGGAGTATGATCAATTTGCTCTACAGTTTCATCCAGAGGGTGTATCTGACCACTCTCCAATCTGTTTAACTCTTCATACAGAATGCACAAAAAGAAATATCCCCTTTAAATTTTTCAACATGTGGAGCCTCCACTGTGAATTCCAAGCAATGGTGCAGCAAGCCTGGAATTTCAGAACACAAGGCACAAAAATGTTTAGAGTTTATCAGAAACTGAAAAGGGTGAGGTCAGTGCTGAAGAAGCTAAATATGGATGAGTTTAGTGACATTTTAGCTGAAGCTGATATTACTAGAATTGTTATGACTCAAGCTCAGACTGAAGCAAACAAGGAGCCTTTAAATGAGGCATTGCAGCAGAAAGAAGTACAGGCCATAAAGAAGTATAATGAGGTGAATATGGTAGCTGAGAATTTTTTACAACAAAAGAGCAAGGCCAAATGGGTTCAGTTGGGAGATGGGAACACTCAGTTCTTTCATGCAGTCATGAAGCAGAGAAGACAGCAGAATAGAGTGCATGCCATTAAGACACAGGAGGGTGTTCTATTGGAAGACCAGAATTTGATTATGGAGGAATTTGTGGGGTTTTACAGAGAGATACTGGGGGTCTCAGGTGTCAGGGACACTACAACAGAAGACAGTTTTTTCTTTGCAGGACATAGACTTGACTTGCATCAACAGATGATCCTGAGTGCCCCTGTGAATGCTGATGAGGTGAAGAAAGCCATGTTTGATATTGACTGTAATAAGGGCCCAGGCCCTAATGGTTTTGGATCAGGATTCTTCAAAGAAACTTGGCATATTGTGGGGTAAGAAGTGACTGATGCTATTAGGGATTTTTTTGATTCCTCTAAAATGCTCAAAGAGGTGAATGCCACAAATCTGTGTCTTGTGCAGAAGATACCTAATCCTGAAAAGGCATCTGACTTCAGGCCTATAACATGCTGCAATACCATCTACAAATGCATCTCCAAGATTTTGTGTGGGAGATTGGCAAAAGTGCTTCATGTGCTTGTCTCTATGAATCAGGGAGCTTTTGTGGCTCAGAGATCAATAGTCCACAACATAATGATATGTCAGGATCTTATTAAGCATTACAGGAGGAAACAATCCTCTCCTAGGTGTTTGATAAAGATTGATCTAAGAAAAGCTTATGACACAATTCATTGGGGTTTTATTAAGGAAATGCTGCAAGGGTATGGTTTCCCTGTGAAGTTCAGTGGCTGGTTACTAGAGTGCATCCAGACTGCTAGTTTCAGCATCAATATGAATGGGGAAATACATGGATACTTTACTGCAAAACGTGGCATTAGGCAGGGAGATCCAATCTCTCCATTAATCTTTGTTTTGGTCATGGAATACCTATCAAGAATCCTGAAAATAGCTTGTATGGACAATAGCTTCAGCTGGCATCCTATGTGCAAAGAGCTTGCACTTAGTCACCTATGCTTTGCGGATGACTTGATGTGCTTTTGCAAAGCTACCCTAAATCTGTGAGTATCTTGATGAACAACATTAATTATTTTTCACAAGCTATTGGTTTGTTTGCAAACAAGGAGAAATCAAATATATATGTAGCTGATGTTAGTGAACAAATCAAGAATGAGTTGCTATGTTTGTCAGGTTTTAGGGAGGCTACATTGCCCATGAAATATTTGGGTGTTCCACTGTCTCCATCTAAATGGAGCAAATTAGATTGTGAATGCTTGGTGGATAAAATGACAAAAAAGCTGTAGGTTTGGGCCTCCAGGAACCTCTCATATGCAGGAAGGGCTCATTTAATCAATTATGTATTATTCTCTATACATGTGTACTGGTCGAGCATTTTTATAATGTCTGCTGGGGTACTGAAAAGTGTAGAGAAAAAATGCAGATTGTTTTTGTGGGGATCTACTGAACAGAAGCACAAGACAAGTTTGGTGGCCTGGGATATTGTATGCAAACCAAGGAAAAATGGTGGAATAAATGATAAAAATTGTAAATGGTTTAACATTGCTCTAAATTGGAAGCATATTTGAGATTTAGCCACCAAAAAAGATACACTGTGGGTAAAATGGATTAATGGGGTTTATTTGAAAGGAGAAAATTTCTGGAATTATGTTCCTGTGTGGGGAACTAGTTGGTACTGGAAAAAGCTTAATAAAATCAAAAGCTATTTCCATGATCACTACTCAGCTAGGGGAGTGTGGAAGAGTGCACCTGATGGGATCTACTCTGCTGCTAGTGGTTACAGAG
>CM076150.1:24320341-24340341 GCA_038025085.1 Tetragonia tetragonoides
AAACATTAATTATAGTCAATATATTTCTTATTATATTGATAAATTCTTGTTTAGAAGAGACATGTGGTCCAAATTAATCTATTAATTAAATGATTTTTTGGGTACAAAAAACTATGTGAAATTGTACTACCATAAGATAATGTGAACTTTTATGATAATTGTACAATGGTGACTTAAAGACATCATGACATCATTGTATATATATAAAGTTACCCCATCCCACAATGGGACGATGTTATACAAGAGGATTGTTGTTCTTTATTCTCGTTTGCCTGTAAATGAATTATTTGCGGAAAATGCTCACAAAAACAGTACTGGTTTATGTTAAAAACCAGTCGTGAACTATTCTTTAAGCATGCAGTTTGATTGCGGGGTAGATCGACTAAATTTTGCACGGGCCATAATCACCTTTGTTGTCAATATTCAGATTCGTCTTTAGTCTTTTGTAACTCGTCACAAGTTATTCAATATATTAGGTTAATTTCAAAGTACACGTTGAAAAAAACGTCACTTATAATCGTAAACTTATTTTGGAATAAGAAATTATTTAAAAGAAATGTTCTGAAATGGATCCAATTGAACTAACTTGAGTTCTTCTGAACTAAATTGAACTAAATTAAATTGAACTCAGCCCAACTTAGTTGGTTAAATCTCCCATATAAACTTAACTGGACTAAACTGAATTGAACTAAGCCGCCTAACATAGTTCGTTAAACCTCCTAATCCTTTTAGATAGATCAAGTTTTGTGCGAGCCAACTCCTAATAATAAGGGTCATTTATTTATTTATTTTCTAAAGATGAGGGTCATCTTTTATTTTTCGTTTTAGTTTTCTGAAAGAAGATGGTCACTTATTTATAAGTCGTAACACCTATTTGTATACTAAGCACCCAAAAAAAAAGGTACCCCAAATTTTGTTGTGATGCGGTCTCATACAATTTTATTTGTTCCTTGTTTTAACCATTAGTTTAAAACGAAATAAAGAATGCAATTTTATTTCTTTAAGGAAGAATACCATATTTTGTTTAGAGTTTAATACATATATGTAGATATCATTAAGACTATCTTTAATTTAACTTAATTACACTTAAATTAAGTTTAATTTAGTGCAGTTTAGTTCGGTTCAATTCAATTTAGTCTAGTTCAGTGCCATTAAGTTCAGTTCATATCAGATTATTATTATAGTAATAATTATCATAATTATAATATTGTTATTATAATGATTATAATAATTTTAATAACTAAGTTCAGTTAAGGACAATTAAGTTCACTTCAGTTTAGCTCAATTCAGTTCAGTGTCATTAAATTCAACTTAATTCAATTCAATTAAGTTAAGTTAAGTTTAGTGACGTGAAGTTTAGTGAATCAAAAGGAGCCTAAGAGCAATGTCATTTATACCGTATATGGAAATATAAACGAACTTAGCATTTTAATGTTGGATTTGACAATGGTGAGTGTGTTTTTTTCTACTGGATTGAATTGAATAATACTATGTGAGAGAAAAAACAAATCACTAAACTAAAGTGAACTAAATTGAGCTGATGAACTGATTAAACTGATCTAATTTTGAATGGAACCGACTGAACTAAACTAAACTAAACTAAACCAACTAAGGCTCTGTTTGATTCAACTGAATTTCACGTAACTTAACTTAATTTAACTGAACTGAACTTAACGACTGGATTGAACTGAACTGAACTTAACTGAATTATTATAATCATTATAATTATTTATTATAATTATGATAGTTATTATAATAATATTAATCTGAACTGAACTGAACTGAATTAAACTGAACTAAACTGAATGACACTAAATTAGACTGAACTAAACTGAACTAAAGTGCAATGAACTGAACTGAACTTAATTTAAGTGAAATTAAGTTGAATCAAACAAAGCCTAATGGTAAAAGAATGCACCTAGTATATTTTATGATCTGCCAAAAATATAACCCATGATCAATATTATTCATATTGATTAGCAAATCAATTTAAGGCAAATGTGGGGAGAAAAAAAATAAAATAAAAATACAAGTCACTTTTTTATTGATGCAAAAGATACAAGTTCACTTGTCACACACAAAATCACCGTACTAAGACACGTAGGCTTTAGTGGTGTGACTTGTGAATCAAATTGGGTTGGAAAAGGAAAATAAAAAAATTAGGCACTTCTATAGTTCTATCTTATTTCTCTTTGGCGGTGGAATTAGTCTTCCAACCTTCCCCACTACACCATCTTCTCAAACCGAGCCCGCCACTTTCAGTTCCTTGGGAATCAAGGAGGGAAAGCAGTTGATTCCCTCCAAATTTTCCCGCAATTCAAGCGATGATGGCTTACTTGTTGCAGTTTCATTCGTATAGTCTCATATTTGTCTCTCTCATCCTCTATCTTTGTTTCTATACTTCTCTAATGCTATCTGAGTTTAAGTGGTCAAGTGTGGGAAGAGGAGAGACGGCCAAAACTTCTATTGCTGTAAACCTCAAATTGGAGTTCTGCCTTCACCTTTGAGGTACATCCTATATACAATTCTTCACTTAATTTCGTTTTTATTGGTCAATTGTCTCGTCTAGTATTAGTAATTGTGTTTCAGAAACCTTGTAATTTGTGTACAGCTCAAAAAAAAAAAAAAAAAAACCTAGGTAATTTGTTTAGTAGTAGTTTTTCGATCAAATTGAGTACCTATTATCTGTTTTGTTGCTATAGTTTCAGTTGAAGGAAAACTGATTTTCCAGTTTGTTAGTGTTGATTATCAATTGTGGCAGTTCTGAATTTACCTTACTCAAATCATGTGTATTAGTGAATGTTATTAATTGTGGTACATTTGATTCTGTATTCTGATTGCCTTTACAAAATTAATTTGTTCATATGCATAGACAGATTGTAAAAGAAATTGGTTTGTTCTGTTTATATATATGGGTTTGTTCTGCTTATACATATGGGTTTGTTATCTTCTTATGATTTCATCTTTCTACAATGTGTACTGCAACTGGTGCATTTTAGGCTACATTGTAGATTACCATATTTTTTTTCTTTCTATATAGGCTTCGTGGCGATTTACACTAAGTAAACGATACAGACCGCTAATTTTGTAGTTCAATATGGCATTAGGCAGGGGTCTTCTTTTTATTATTTTTACCTGAAAGTTTGGTAATGCTTATCACTATTATGGTTTTGTGAAGTTATGTGAATTTGTTTATCTTTCAAATAATGTGTAGGATTAATAATGTCAATCAGTAATCGTGAATGGATGCAATGCAAATATAAGTTAAGTCCTGAGTACCGAAAAGGAGTGAAGGAGTTTCTGGATTTTGCCTTTTCACAAGAAAATGTAGGAGATACTGTTCTTTGCCCTTGTGTGAACTGTAATAATGGTAGAAGGAAATCAAGAGGGGAAATTGAATATGATTTGGTTAAGTTTGGAATTGTGAAGAATTATACCCGCTGGACTCGCCATGGTGAAACCGCAGTTGATTCGACAAATTCTAAGAATAATTTTTGTGAGTCAAATAATTTGAATTTGGAGCATAACTCTATGAATGACATGCTACTTGAGGCATTTGGATTAGTAGACACAGATGAAATGGACAATGAGGGATGTAGTTCTAGTGATCCAGTAGAAGAAGTTTCGAAATTTAATAAGCTAATGGAAAATCTCGAAATTGAGCTATATCCAGGTTGTACGAAGTTTTCTAAACTGTCATTCGTAGTGAAGTTGTTCCATATTAAATGCTTAGGTGGTATAAGTGACAAGATAGTAGCTATGATTCTCGAACTCCTTAAAGAAGCATTGCCTGAAGGAAACACCTTGCCAAACACTTATTATGAAGCTGAGAAAATAATTCGTGATTTGTCTCTTGAGTCTAAGAAAATAGATGCCTGCCCCAATGATTGTATGTTGTATTGGAAGGAAGATGCTACTTCTGAGAAGTGTAAAATTTGTGATGCCTCTAGATGGAAAGAAGGGAAGAAAAATAAAATCCCATGTAAGACAATGCGTTACTTTCCGTTGATACCTAGACTTCAAAGAATTTTTATGTCCTCTAAAACAGTGTCAGACATGAGATGGCATTCTGATGAACGTGTTGATGAGGAGGGGGTAATGAGACACCCAGCAGACTCTAAGGCATGGAAACATCTAGATGAGTTACACCCATTATTTTCTTCTGAGTCACGAAATGTTCGTCTTGGTTTAGCTAGTGATGGGTTTAGCCCTTTTAGAAATGGACATGTTAAGCATAGCACATGGCCTGTTGTTCTCATTCCTTATAATTTACCACCATGGGTTTGTATGAAACAACATTCTTTCATACTCTCAACTCTTATTCCTGGTCCTTTTGGACCCAAAGAGAAAATTGATGTGTATTTACAGCCTTTAATTGAAGAGTTGAAAGTACTTTGGGATGTTGGTGTAGTGACATATGATGCCTCAAAAAGAGAGAATTTTATTATGCGTGCTGCTGTTATATGGACAATTAGTGACTATCCTGCCTTAGGAGATCTCTCGGGTTTTAGAACGGGTAGTGCTTTTGGTTGTCCGTCTTGCAATAGTGATACGTGTTCCTATAGATTGTCTAATGGAAAGAAACAATGTTACATGGGTCATCGTCGATTTCTGCCTCTTGATAAATGGAGATATGATGAAAAAGCCTTCGATGGGAAACAAGAATTGAGGCCTCCTCCTAAAGAGCTCACTGGTGAAGAAGTGCTTGAGCAGTTGCGTAATATTGCAACCATTATATCAGGAATTCCTATTAGAAAACTATAACGTGGTGACTTGTGGAGAAAAAAGTGCATATTTTTTGAATTACCATATTGGGAAACTCTTCTAATACGACATAATCTGGACGTTATGCATATTGAGAAAAATGTGTGCGAAGCTTTACTTGGGACATTGCTAGATATAGAAGGGAAAACTAAGGATAATTTAAAGGCACGTCTTGACATACTTAAGATGGAAATAGGGGAATCATTACATCCTATAAGACATGAATATGGAAGTATAGAGCTACCTCCTGCACTTTGCACATTATCTTTACAGCAAAAAAAAGATCTATGTGACTTCTTCACAGAGGTGAAGTTTCCTGATGGCTATGCTTCAAACATATCATGAAATGCCTTACTCAAAGAGCGGAAAATCTCTGGGCTGAAAAGTCACGATTACCATGTCATTATGGAGCACCTATTGCCACTTGCAGTACGTGGATGGTCTAAGACATTGTCTGCTCCTTTAATTGAGCTAAGTGCTTTTTTCAAAGAGTTATGTTCTAAGACATTAAGAGTGGAAGAGTTGAAGAAATTGCATGAGCAAATTGTTTTAACACTTTGTCAGCTAGAACAAGTCTTTCTGCCATCCTTTTTTGTTGTTATGGTGCACTTACCAATTCATCTTGCATCTGAGGCCATGATTGGTGGACCTGTCCAATATCGCTGGATGTACCCAGTTGAGAGGTACGCACATGTTTCCTTCTCTTGTTACTAATTTTCTTCTCTTAATTTTTTTTTGTTGGTCAAATAAAGATTTTTATTAACCAAGTGAGCATTTAAATAAGTCTAATTCTGTAGGACAAACAAAATCAGCCATAACTTTCAAACTCTTACAACCCCTTTAACCCGCTATGTAATAACTATCAGTGTTGATCCATCTGGCATTTAGTAGCATCTGCATACATCAACTAGGATAACTATTTAGTCTTTGAAGACAATTATTCCACCTGTGGTGCTTGTGCTGCTTGTGACCTGTAAGTTGAAGCTCTTGAACTATATGCCTTAATCTCAGCTGCAGCATGCACAGGTTTACTTTGTTGCCGGAACCTCCTGTGATTTCGTTCTATCCAGATATGATAGAGCGAGGCTGCAAACAAGTGACACAAGACTTAAGTGAGTGGTCTCTGACCTTTGAACCTACTAATTGCCCATTGCAGCTCTGTACTCCAATTACCATGCTCCCTACCAGCACCTATCCTTTTTGTTTGAAGTGCCCAAAGGTGCTCACACACAGCTGCTTTGTTCCAGATCTGTATATTCATAATATTCAGCCCACCAGCTCATTCTGGCACACAAACTTTAGACCAAGCAACAAGAGCTCTATTAGAGCCAATAGTACCAGACCAATGAAATGATCTGCAAGCACACTAAATCATATACATGTCTTCTTTTACTTCTTTTACTTATGTTCTCTCTACTTATGGTATATGAGTAAATGTCATATATACCACTTTATGTTGCTAGGTATCTCTGTAAATTAAAGGCTTATGTGCGGAACAGAAGTCATCCAGAGGGTTCAATAGCGGAAGTTTACATCTTAGAAGAGTGCTTGACATTTTGTTCACGCTATATGGAGGATATAGAAACTAGATTTAACAAGCCAGAAAGATATAGAGAACCTGATGATATTGAAGTAAAGGATCAGTTTATCTTTTTTTGCAACTAAGGGTCGACCATTAGGGAAAGTAACTCCTCGATCACTTTCTACAAAAGAATGGGAAGAAGCTCATTATTATGTTCTAAATAACTGTGAAGAAGTCAATCCATTTATCGAGTAAGAAAGATCTCCCTGATTTCGCCTATTTTTTATATCCACTTTCTATTTTGATTTACTGACCATGTACGTTATACTACTTAGAGAATATGAGAACTTATTCCCAAGGAGCAGTGCAATGAAGCAATCTTCCCATAATAAAGATTTCATTGAATGGTTTAAATGTCAGGTATAAGTTTCTGAAAATTCTTTTTTCATTAGCAGGTTTATAAGTTTTATTATTTCTTATAGTTCTTTTCTGCAGCTAATACTGCAGATTTAATTTTCATAGGTTATGAAACAGTCCAAGGAAAACAATGCTAATATAAGCAAGAGTTTAGTGGCGTTAGCTCATGGTCCAAATCGTGCGGTAACTTGTGTGACTGGTTATGTCATTAATGGTTTTGTGTTCCATACAAAGGATGCTGAAAGTGGAAAGGAAACACAAAACAGTGGAGTGGTTGTTAGCGGAGAAAGTGAAACAAGCAATCTCAACTACTATGGTCTGTTAAGGGAAATTATTGAACTCCAATACATTGGTGGGAATCGAGTGGTTTTGTTCAAATGTGATTGGTGGGACATTCACACTCCGGGCAAAGGAATTGTAGTTGATTGTTTTGATTTCACAAGTGTCAATACGAGGAAGTTTTTGTCCAAAAATGATTCTTACATTTTTGCTTCTCAAGCAGAGCAAGTGTTCTATGTAAGAGACGTGTTGAAGCCCAATTGGCAAGTTGTTATAAGGACAAGACCACGAAACTTTTATGATGTGCTAGAAAAGCAAGGAGAAGAAGTTGCCGATGATATGTTGCCAAAGTAGTAGTGTGATATTGTTTCTTAGGAGACAAGACTTTATTTAAAATATTCCTGTGTTTAATTGTTTTGTCTTTGAATTTAAGTGTGTATTGTTTTCAGATTTTATATTTTTTGTGGTACTGTGATTTTTTATTTGACTACTTAGTTTTCTAACATTATTTATCTGATGCGAAGTGATTGGTTTTGTGTATATATTGTACTTGTTTTAGCTTGTTATGGAAGGGAATGGGAAGAAGAAGCAGGCGGGGCCGCCAACTGAAAAAAGGAAACAAGAAGCACTGAACCGTTGGATGTTACTACTGTCAAAATCCTCGAAGGTTTCTCAATCTAATGACAAACGTCAAATCAAAACCGAGAAGAACCTGTACGGGAAGAACAAACATCCTCTGCCATGGTGCCAGATACTACTTTGCACAGGCAATGGACTTCAGAAGAAGAAGAAGAAGAAACGCGACAAAGAAATGATGACTTCATTTTGTGTAAGTTGAATTTATATTTATTCTTATAACGCTTTCTATGGTTATGTATGGCGGTTTAAATTTCTGGAATGTTGCGCAAGGAACAAGAAAAAGAAGGTTTATAAGACAGATACACCTCGGGGTCCTACTCGTAACCTTCAACTTGCTAAAATGCGTCCTGGTGAGAGGAAAAAAGTTGATTTCAACGAAAAGGGCACACCTATTGGTGTCAATGCTTCTCCCTTTGCCAACTATTGTGGAACTCTTGTTCGCGATACCCTGAATGCTCCACTTCCAAGTGAAAGACTTTGCTGCAATCCCACCAGAAAATAAGCTCAAAAGGTGGGAGCTTGTCTTGGTATGTAAGTTTTATTTTTCAGATATACTACTATTAAGTAATATTGTACTCAGTATGTTATTCACTTTGTTATTTTTATGAAGGAAAAATTTGACATTGGGCTTAGTGACAAAGAAGATGAAGAGCAACGGGAAAAGATAACAAAAGAAAAGGCGAAACTCGTCATGCAATCATTGAACAAGAAGTACAGAAACTTTCGAGCAAGACTTAAAAGTGATTACTACGATACAGAAAACTGTGATACAGAACGTCTAAAGGATAAGAATCGACCTCCGGATGTGGAAAAAGCTGATTGGATATGGCTTGTCAAGTATTTTAGTTCAGAAACGTTTCAGGTATGTAGATGAAATACTTTACATTTTCTTCATAAGTTTTTTTCAATTAGAGGAAGATCTTATTTTACAAAGTTGAAATTTGCTACTGTTTAGTTTCAATTCATTTTTCGTTACTTTTTTTTGGTAGTTAAATTGTTTATGTATCACCATATGGAACATTACAGAGCAAGCCCAGGATTGACTCAATCCATTATAGGCATCATTCACAGCAGTACACAAAATAGATAGCACACTTGCTTCTTTAGACAGCAAAAAGGAAAAGCTTGTGCTCACCTCACAGGGAGGGTCTCACAAGTCCTGTAAATTAAGAGCTAAGCAGTAAACCCAATCAGCAGCTAGAGATACTAGATCTATTCTGAGGGAATCTCACCAGCTTCTCAGTTTTTTGTCCTTTGAGGTGAAGCTTGTACTCCACCTGATTGCACAAATGTTGCACAGTCGTTCAAAGGCATTGAGCCTGTGCGCTCTATCCCTTGCTCTGCTTAAGTTGCCAGTTCAATTCCTCAGTAGAGTTCTGATAACCCATCGATGTAATTGTCTTTTGTCATATAGAGTGGCTGCACCATCATAAAACAGATTATCAATACTGTCATCTTTAGAACTGCACATAACACAAATTTTGGCACAATTGATGCCCCACTCAAGAAATATTAAGTCTCCATAAGTGTATATTAAGTAGTTCATACTGCAGCTGTCTTGGGAGTACACACTTTGTCCCATGCGACTAAAGCCCTTTTAGTAATGGAATTAGGTCCCGACCAAAGGTAGCTTCGACAATACATATCAATATGCTTGATAACGTTCTCTTGCAGAATAAACAGTTGAGCCCAATATGCTTGAACACCAAATCTGATGCGTTGGCATCAAGCTCCTCTCTTTACTTAAGTGCCATGCAATCTGTTCTTGGTCGATTAATGATATTATCATGTCCTAAGGCACCTGTGACTAAAGCAGCTCAAGAAACCATGGCATGTTATCATCTTAAAAAGTTTTACCTAAAGTTATTTTGATAATTAAGATACATGAAGGTTTAACCAGAATTCTCTCTCTTTCTATGTAGGCTAAGGTGAAAGAATTGCAAGCACAACGAGAAGCGGGAGAAATATCTTTGACTAATGAGGAAATTTATGCACATGCTAGAGCTACTGAAAAGCGTGGTCGTGATCGTGGAAAGGGAGTAAGCCCCTCCATCACAACATTGTACAGCTCATCTGGTGTTGCTGAAAAATTACGAAAAGAAGCCGAAGAAGCTAAAAAGGATGCCAATGATGCTAAGAAAGAAGCAAGTGAGGCTAATAAGAAAAATGAGGAGCTCAATGAGAGGATGAATGATCTAACAAGTGAGATGCAGCTTATGAGGAAATTTATGGGAAACATGCTAAGTCGTATGGGTGCAAGTGCTTCTATGGAAGAGGTACAAAATCACTTCTTACTTCTCAACCTCTTAATACTCCCACTTCTCTGATGCTTTTTTTTGTTTAAGTTATTATTACATGATGGAAAATCTTATTACTTTTTGTTTTTCAATAAAAAAGGTAGTTTAGTTAACTAAGATAAGTATTTTAAGAGCTGGTGGTTTTGACAAAGCCAACCAGTTACAAAAAGTGTCTCTAGACTGTTTTGAATGCTTCAGCACCTTCTAGGAAGGGTGAAATTTTGAATTCCTAAGGCGCAACTCTCTGACGATTATCACTTGATATGCTGCTCTCTTGTTTGAGTTTGCTGAAATCTCAACTTGTTTTGAGCTCTAAGGTGCGATTCTCTGGCAATTGTCACTGTGATTTTCTTCTTTGTTGTTTGAGTT
Organism: Tetragonia tetragonoides; assembly: GCA_038025085.1. NCBI lineage: Eukaryota > Viridiplantae > Streptophyta > Magnoliopsida > Caryophyllales > Aizoaceae > Tetragonia > Tetragonia tetragonoides. The sequence continues at coordinate 24,330,629 of CM076150.1, forward strand.
TGCTGAAATTTTAACTTCTTCCGTGCTATCCAAAGATTTCCTCAAATATACATCATTCACAAACTAATTCCCAAATTAGCTTCGGTTCAAAACTATTTCCCCACATAGGATCGGACTGTGGCTTGGAAGCGAATTTAATTTTTTTTTTATAGCGAAAGGCAAAGCCGCTGTGGGCCACCGCGGCTCTTAGAGAAGCCGCTGTCGGCCACCGCGGCTCTTAGATAAGCCGCTTTCGCCCACAACGGCTTTTGGAAGCAGCTCTCCGCCACAGCGGCTTTTGCTGTTGCATTTTCCCAGCGCTTTTCTTTGTTAATGTTTCCCATATTTTCTTTGTAGACATATCAACCTGCATAACCAAATACTGAAGCAGAAAAAAATCCAGACGCCGCTCAACCAACAGTTCATCCAAATTTATATTCCATTGAAAAAATAAACTAGTAGTTGATCCAAATTACACATCTCTAAAAGATTTCATTAATCACCAACATAATGTCAATACAAGCCAAAGTTGAGTTAACATAACTCAAATCACCCAAAGAAAATACAACCAACACTACTCCTGCTTACACCCATAGCAAACAAAACAGTAGCTCACACCTAAACAACATTAGCAGTACAAAACCTATGAGCAACACCATTACAGTAGCTATGAACCAGCAATAACACCATCACAACAGCAGAACCAGACCTCTATGGAACTCCATCTCGTCCCATGCTCTCCTCGATCCTCAAAGAAGGTGGAGACTCTATGATAGTTGACAATGATTGCACTGAGGATGTCATGGTAGAGCTCAAAGTAGATTTAGTTGTCCGAGGTCGTCGCCTAAATGTCAAAATGGGAGAAGTTTTGGTAAAAGGAGATGCAGATACCGGTGGGGTGGGAGTAATTGGAGGGGCAGGGCTAGGGGAAAGGGAAGGAAATTCAGGCATATCCACAGGCATTTCTGGAAGCGTAGACCATGGTTGAATAGGCACAAGTGGAGGAGTAGGCCGAGGCAGGGGTCGTGGAGGAGTAGGCCGAGGCAAGGCTCGTGGAGTAGGTCTAGGCAGAGGCTGTGGAGGAGCTTGAGGCAAAGGTCGTGGAGAAGGTTGAAATGGAGGTGGAGTAAGTATTTGTGGAGTATGAGAAGGTGAAATTTGAACAGATGGTGTAGGAGAAGGTGAAATTTGAACCGATGGTGGTCGTTCTAGATGTCGATCTGCAGGTGGAGACTCAATAAGATGTCGACTACCAGCTGTATTTAGACATTGGTTGCAATACATCGCTATGTTGCCAAGTAAAGATTGTACATTTGGAGGATACTCCGCACCAGCTTGATCTAACTCACCTTGACATTTCTTTGCTATGGTGGCTATACCGTTGGTCTACATAAGACGTAAAGCACAATCAATAAAATGAAGTTGTTAGAAAAAATAAATGCAGATTATTATACTTACCAGCACACGCAATTGCACATAACCAGGTTGATACTCAGTTGGAGATGATGGTAATAATGGAGTAATAAAGCGACGTGTAATTCCTCTATACCATATCATATAAGGATCATTATACTCCATTTGTCCACGAAATAAATCACCAGTAACAACACTCTGAAGACAGCTATCCCACTCAGAAACATAGACACGATGATGTTTGGCCCAATCCATCTTGTTCTTTCCACGACGATCTGTTTTATGCAACTGAAGACCAGTGTCACATGGCATAGGAACCAACTGCCGAAGACCAAATTGACGCATAACACGATCAGGCAAATGCATCTCAACAATGTCAAAACATATGAGTGGGGCCCTGACACGCCACACAGTGTCATCTACCTCCGGCAGTGACTCCAAGATTTGAGAAGTATATGGCTCCCATATAAACTACAAAGTAAAAAATTGATTGCTCATTTAGAAAAAAAATAAATTCAATTCACCTGCAATTACACCATGATATCATTCAGACACAAACAAATAAACACACAGAAACTAAACATCAATCTCAACATCACAGGCTAACAATTATATGTTCAATTAACAACTGACTAAAAAGACTAAAGATAATTACATATAAACCTAGCTAAAGCAACACTCAAATGAGATAAACCTGATCATCACGCTGATGGTCCAGTGCGTCTCTATAATATGCAAGTCCTTTTGGCAAGTCAGCCCTCTGAAGTGATCTTCGAAGCCAACTGTCATCATGCAATAAAAAAAAATTATAGCTTAAAGTAAATTTTCTAAACAGTAAGAGTACATATACCTGCATCCTAAAGGATCACGATCAGGCTGATACTACTCATTTGGTTCTATATCCGGGTCTATATGAGAGCCGAGAACTGGTCTACCAATAGGAATGCGCTCCCAAGCCCACAACTATCCAAAGACAAATATATCAAACACAAAATCATATACACCTCGCATGGGAATAAGCTAGTCAGTGTATTACTTGTAAGAGTATCAAAGGTCCAGCAATATCCTTCACACCTCGTTTAGACGCCCGACAAAGGTGGCGATACATAAAGGCAAGTGTCGCACCCCCCAGCTGTACTCTGATGCTTTCCTAAGATCCCGAAGCAACGGCAAATAGATGACCTGAATCTCATTGCCTGACTTATCAGCAAATAAAATCGCTCCCATCAATGCAAGGATATATGCTCTAGCATGATACTGAATAATGGCATCATTTGCATCCGGTGGGAGAACACTGAAGGTTTCTATAAGCCAACCAATGTTTAGAGCAGATCCTGAAAGCATCCCCATTGCTATTATATATCCTAACAACTCCTCTACCAACCCAAACCAATTATGATCGGCAGTCCCTGTCACTGGATAGCCACGCACTGGCAAGCGCAGCAAGACTGCTACATCTTGTAAAGTTATGGTGGCCTCACCAACAGCAAGGTGAAATGTATGAGTCTCTTGACACCACCTCTCTACTAGAGCGGTAATAAGTCCCCTATCTAAAGGTAAAAAACACAACCTATGTAAGCCATAGAAACCGGCTTCTCTAACATAATCTAAGACACGACTATCTCTTTCTCCCCAACCTTGCAAAGCCTTCAAGTGTTGCCTGCAGTTTAAAGGTGTTGAAACCTGTAAAACCAATAATTAGTTCAACAAATGAGTATCCTATACAATTAAATATACCTCTTGAACATAGTTTCTTTCTAGATTAAATAGGCAAATGTCAAATAGTATAAGGTGATAAGACATAGTCATAAAAGTAGGAATCCAGGTTGCTGCATAAATAGGGAGTAGGAATCCAGGTTGCTGCATTAATAGGGTGTACATGGTGCCGTCCATGCAAAATGTAAGAGCTTGCTCAGAACCTTTGCAAGACTCCAAGAACATATGTACTAACCAAATATCCAAACATCAAACAAAGGCTTATCACATTCACTTCCTAAGTTCCTATACTCTTAACTTTGCTAGTCTTCTCAACCGTTAGTTTTCATCAATCCAGGCATAAACATCAGATTTGCTAGAATTTGTCATTGATTTTTACACAAGATGAAATTAATCAAAATATTAATGGTCAATATATGGCAGAATAATCTGTTCATTTACAACTCAGGTATCCCAGCCCAATAAAAGGTGCAGTGTCCAAGACAATACCAGTAAGAATGTGCATAAAAAATGGACATGCTTCCTAGGGTGCAGTGGTTCGAGTAAGATGGTGCATTTGACAGGATACTGTGCTGTTCAACAGACAGCATATCAGAGAAAAAAAATTCAGCCTCATCAGCTTCATGCTATCAGAGAAAAAAAATTCAGCCTCAGGATACTATGCTGTTCATCAGCATAACATGTACTAACCAGACTAAATGATCTAGCAACTATGACAATAAGAAACAGAAAGCACATTACATGACCACACCACACATCTTGACTTCTATGGTGTTGTTGTAATGTAAGAACGGATGGATCATGAGGTCCCGGATCCACCGTTAACTCCATGAAATCTACAAAAAGAAACTAATTTATGAATTCTCCAAAACATACAAGAAATTAATTTATGAATTCTCCATGTAACCAGAATATATGAATTACAAGAGAACATATATTAAAAATAAATAAATATGTATATAGTATATAAGTTTACCCAGAATTGACATCATTCCTCACTCTTTTATGACAAGTCTTCCTATTGTGGCCCTTATTTCCACACAAACCACATGTCACCTTTCCACGAGGGTTCTCATCCATCTCATTTCGAAGCCTCTTTGATTTTGGTCGCCCTTTACCTCGCTTCATGCTATTGTCAGCAATAACAGTTGGTCCTGTATAAGGTGTCCAGTAGGCTTTATCGGGAATGGGCTCAAAGTCTGGCCTGTATGTTTCATAGTACTCGATTGAAGAGAAGAATGAGTCTATGAATTTAGCCGGTGACAAGCTATATTCTCTGCAAACAGCAAGTACATGAGAGCATGGGAACTTGTATAACTGGAGCTTCTTGCAGGTGCAAGTCCTTTGCTGGAAGTTCACAATATGAGTATGACCACCTTTATGCTCCCTACCTCCTTAGCCAGTGGTGACTTGATATTTCCCAATTTGGTGATTGTAAGCATCTATAGTGTGGTGTGCTGCGTTGGCCATGTTGTTTTGCTGCAAATTAGTCAATTTTTCACTATATGCATGCTGTTCATGAAGTCTTTTCAAGGCCCATCCACGTCTTTCAACAAAATAAGCATTCACCCTATAGAATGAGCACTTCACAAGGGCTGTGATTGGTAGAAAACGTGCTCCCTTCAACACACTATTGAATACTTCAGACAAGTTAGTCGTTATGATGCCATACCTTCTCCCACCATCATGACAAAGGGACCACATACACAAGGGAATATCAGAAAGATATTTATGAGCAGTAGCATTCATTTCACTTATTTTCTTGAATCCAGCATCAAATTTCTTGTCTTGGTGTTGCTGAGCTGACCAACCAAAGAGGTTTCTCAAGTGATTATCCTTGTGTCGTGTATTTAAGTTGGAGGCAAGATGGCGCAAACATAGTCTATGATGGGCATATGGCTCATGCCACTCACCATAGGGATCGTTCATAGTGGACATGATACCCGGATGTCGATCTGAAATAACACAAAGATCATGTCTTTGAGTGACATATAATCTTATGCACGCCATAAACCAAGACCAACTACTTCCATTCTCCCCTTCAACAATGGCGAATGCAAGTGGGAACAATTGTGTATTAGCATCACAACCCATTGCAATAAGGAGAGTCCCCTTGTACTTGCCATATAAATGGGTTCCATCAATACTAATAAGGGGACGACAATGTTTAAACCCCTCAATAGAAGGTCCAAAAGCCCAAAACACCCTTCCAAATATCTCAACAGATGGGTCGGTTGTCGGCTTGTTAGCAAAATGTATAATAGTCCCAAGATTTGCTTCTTTCATTGCTTGCATGAAACGAGGAAGGTCTTCAAAGGATCTCTCCCAATAACCAAATATATGAGCAATTGCTAGTTGTTTCGCTAGCCAAGCCTTCTTGTATGAGATGGTATACTTAAAACGTTCTTGTATTACCTCTATGATGGCACGAACTTTAATAGAGGTGTCTGCACGCACAAGATCCTTAATTTTATGGCTAATAAATTCTGAACCAAGCTGAAAATGATCCTTGGGAACAGAGTCACTAACACAAGAGGGTGCGTGTGGGCCTTTGTAAACACTGATTCTAAAAGCATCCGAGAATTTGCTTTTACTTGCATGAAGCCACCAATGGCATGGTGGATCCCTATTACATACAAGTGTCATTGAATCTTCACTAGACCGCTTGACTTTGAAACCCTGGTTCCTCATTATGGAATATATTTTTACCACATCCTTCAGCACCGTCTTATTATCAAATTCATGACCAGGACGAAATTCATCGCCCTCTTTAAATACATATTTAGCCGTCCAACTCCTCCAAAAATTAACAAAAGATTCATTAATAGGAGTGACGCTAGCAAAGTCTGGAATAGGAGCACCAGAACCAACATCAACCTGCTCATCTCCAGAGCCATCCCCTTCAATGTCTTCACTCCTCGGAGAATCAGGTTCACTATCATACCCAACATCATTCATATCCCCCAACATGTGGTGCTCACCACCACGATTGAAAGAACACAAGTTTTGTTCCACAAAGTATTGATCATCGATGAGCATTCTAGTAAAAGACCCGCTAAATGGTGGGTTTTCCATTGTTGAGGAACTAGGATATGATGGTAAGCTTAGATTAATACACTTTTCAATTGGTATCACATCAACATACAACTCCATCGATGGTGTCAATGAGTGTCTTACACTAGCCCAAAAAGCACTTAATGAGTTGTCATTTTCCAGTGGTATTACTTTTACACATCCAAGGGTCTTATATTTCATTTTCACCTTCAATTCAGAACTACTTGGATCAAGCTCCATACTCTCGTATATCTTTTTGAGTAACTCACTAAAACACATCTGACTATCGGCAAGCACAAAACAGAACCTTCCACCACTATAACTTACATCTCCATCCTTTTCAATAATATCTCCGCCATAATAACATATAATAGGGTAACCTGAGTATTCCATCTTCCTTGTTCCATGCAAAGATATCAAATTTATTAAACCAAAACAACAATAATAATCACAATTTATGAGTAGCATATAATTATATGGAGTAACTGTTTATTAGGTAACAAAATTGAAATAAAATTTGCAACTGATTCAATGGATTAAACATTACATAACAAATTCACCCCCAATTTATGAATGAAATTATTTTAATCACTATCAAATGAAACTACAGTACCATGTAACCAGAAATACTATGAAAATTCAGAACTAAATAATCAGAATGTAATAACAGAGATTGGCAAATTGACCGTGTTTGATTCTACTTTTTTTTTGTTTTCTGCTAACTTCATTTTTCATTGGGTTTAATTTTTATATGGGACATTGATGTATCAAATTCTCATGCAATGTTTGAATTTGGGGTTTAATGTTTGTGAGTGTTGATCAGTGCCGTCTTTTTTATGATTAGAGCTTTTTGATTGTTAGTCTGGTGTTTACCTGCATTGCCCAATTTTTATGTGACTAAACAATATAACTGTACAATAGGCTATCCATGAATTTTGGAACGAAGGTTTTCTTCAAAATTGTGACTTACTGTACCTCAGCAAAAAACAGAGAAATAACCAAAACTGACAAAAAGAAAACACGAGACACAGACTAAAGCAAAAAACTAACAAAATAGCATAATCTCAAAAGTAGGGTTCTACTCCTCACAAATTTATAGCCCGATTTAAATAAAGACAACCTTTGGCAAAATCTAGAACTAAACGCATGAAATTAGGGTAAAGAATTACCTTTTCTCAAACTTCCCCTAAAAGATTAGGGCTTCGACAAATTTTGGGTTGCCGACTGTAGAATGACCGCACGGCGAGGATGACCGGCGACGCTGACGACGAGCCTGACCACGAGAGGACTGAGCACACGGCGGGGGAGGGGGGTAGCAGCGAACGCGGGGGAGGGGGGTAGCAGCGAACGCAGGGAGGGAGAGCAGGGTAGTGTGGTAGTGTGAGGAATGATCGCGGGGGTGAGAGTGATTCGAATGGTCACAAAGGTATTGTATATTGAAAAAATAGAAGGAAAATGAACCGCTGTGGGCGACAGCGGCTTATCTAAGAGCCGCGCCGGCCCACAACGGCTTATCTAAGAGCCGCGCCGGCCCACAGCGGCTTTGTCTTTCGCTATAAAAAAAAATAAATTAAATTCGCTTCCAGGCCACAGTCCGATCCTACGTGGTGTATATGTGGGGAAATAGTTTTGAACCAAAGCTAATTTGGGAATTAGTTTGTGAATGATGTATATTTGAGGAAATCACACAACAACAGCTACAAAAAGAATTCCCAGAATACAAGTTTTGTGTTTGAATTCTCTAGTTCTCTAATTCTCTGCCTTTACTACTCAGTTTTGTTCTTCCGATCAAGAGGGTTCCTGTGTATACCATACCACCTCAGAACTTTTTTTTTATATTTCTTTGGAGAAGGGGCATTCAAAAAAGAGGTGGTCTACTATTTCGTCTCGACCTGTTGTACAGATCACATATTTAGGGGGTATATTCATGCCCCACGAGGCACACCATCATATTATTTTGTTTATATGATGATGTCGTTGTAGAATTTTATTACTGTGATTTGTGTTGGATTAATTATGTCTTCAAACGTATATAGGTTGCTTACTTAAATTTCTCGATTTTCCAAAAGAGACGAAGCTAACATTGCTTTAATGAAATCATGCAGATGATGAACGAGAAGCAGATTGAAGGAGATGAGTTTGATTATGAGGCAGACAAGGGAGACAAATAAACCATTATCGAGGCCACTCTACTTCTCCATTCATTCCAATCATGCCTTCGATGACGAGTCGGTGGATGCTTTGGATTTATGTTTTTATAGTTATCATTCTATTCCGTTGTCAACTGAATGTTGGTGGATGTCTGAATTAATGTCTTTGAATTTGTTTTTCTTTTTGATTGGATGATATATTTCCCAAGATTATGTTCTATATCATGTTTCAATTGAATGAACAGCTTACATTCTCTTTGTGAGTTATACTATTGCTTGTTATATTACTAATTACGATTAAGATCATAAATACTAAAAATATTGTATATATTAAAAAAAAAGCATCATTGCACTAGATGTATCAAAACATAAGTTAATAAAACACCAATTTAAACTTGATTTAACCAATTTTTTGAGACAAGGATTAAGAGGCAATTATTGTTTTGTTGCTGCAAAATATCTTTTGAGTTAGCAAATCATTATGCATCTAAAAGGTCATTTAGAGGCCAAATGACGAATTGCCTCAAAATATTTTTTGGGACGAACTAAGTGTAGTTTGCCTCTAAATAGACGGTTAGAGGCATAATATTAGGTGCCTCCAAAACTAGTCTTTAGCATCAAATAAATTGGATGCCTCTAAAGGGATCCTTTAGATGCAACCATATATTTTGCGACACGTTTTTTAGAGGCATCTAACTGAGTGCCTTAAATGACTTTTTTGAGGCTACATCAGGCCTATAGATGCAACTATGGGTTGCGTCAAAATAGTGTTTGGACTATGGCCTTCCAGGCCACGGATGTTTGAGGCAATAACAGGTCTGTGATGTCCTTAGATGTTCTGGGCCGCACGCGCACTACACTGATGTATTCAACGAGTCTATAGCCTTGGCCGACAGGCCCGGGTAATCTTTGAAATTTCATCGTGTGGGGATATATCAATGCAATTGTTGGTCTTCAACGAGGAATTCCTAGCAAGCGCGAGTCATCAGCTCGCGTTGACTACGTCCCTGCCCTTTGTACACACCGCCCGTCGCTACTACCGATTGAATGGTCCGGTGAAATGTTCGGTTCGCGGCGACGTGGGCGGTTCGCCGCAGGCGACGTCGCGAGAAGTCCATTGAACCTTATCATTTAGAGGAAGGAGAAGTCGAAACAAGGTTTCCGGAGGTGAACCTGCGGAAGGATCATTGTCGAAACCTGCCTAGCAGAACGACCCGTGAACACGTTTATCACTCCGGGGAGGGGCGCTGAAGGCCCTTGGGCTAACAACCCCTTCCCTAGTCGGGGGGGCACTCCTTCGTGGGTGCCGCCCGACGCAAAAACGAACCCCGGCGTGGAAAGCGCCAAGGAACATGAAAATATAGAATGCCCTCCCACGTCCGGTTCGCCGGCGTTGGGCAT
>CM076150.1:26145341-26327841 GCA_038025085.1 Tetragonia tetragonoides
TTAATTTATCATTGTGAAATGCTTACTTAGTGTCAGTTCTAAGCATGATTTTCTTGCTTTTTCTACTTGTACTTATCGATCGGCTGACCGATGACAATGCTCTGTATGCTGAAAATTCAGAACTGGCTTTTATGAACTCGATGGATAGTTTGTGCACTAACTTGGTTTTCTTGCATTTTCTACTTGTACTTGTAGTAATCTAGTTTAGCAGTATTTTAGTGACGAGTAACACGCTAATTGAGTTGATTAAATGCTAGAACTCGCTAAAAATCTAGCACATAAAGGAATTGGAAACACTAGTGCAGAAACAGGATACTACGGCATGGGTTTTCTTTGAAGTGCATGAGATCTCAACCTTGATTTTAAAAAGCGCGAGGCGCACTGAGGCGCAAGGGGGTCGAAGCGCCGAGGCGAGAAGCGCGAAGCGAAAGCGCACTCCTCACGTATGCGAGGCGCACTCTTTTTCCTAAAATGCTTCTAAATTGATTATAAATCATATTTCCCACACAAGACACATAGAACTATACTTATAATGCAAACACACCAACATATAGCATACCATACCACAAATAGTCTCATAGTTTGCGATTTCATATCGCTAAAAAACCAAGTAGCACAATAAACAACATAACTCCATAAAGTTCCAACTAAACATAAAAGCAAAATGAAAGAAAACATAAGCATAGGTCATAGGGTCTCTAATCTCTCTAAAGCTCCACTAGATATCCTCCTCCTCGTCTGAATCAAGATCAATACCGAGCACTACATCATCAACCCCCTCATAGTCTTCATCTCCGATCTCCTCTTCCTCCTCCTCATCTTCATCAACCAGCAAAACCCTACGAGATTGTGTAGACCTAGGAGTGGGAGTGGGTGTGGTATTAGCAGGACTCTTTCCTTTATCAACTCTTGATGAACCTACTTCACCCCTCAAACTTGATGCTCTAGTGGCATAAGTAGGCTCATTTGCCCCACAGCTCTACTAACATCCCTCCATCTTAAATCCTCACCCTCAAAGACAAAATTATTATCATTTAACACATCATCATCCTCATCCATCCTTCCTATCAATCACTCATTGCTTTCATCAATTTCTTGCAAGAGGATAGGATCAACAATCTTTTTGGATCGACGGTTCAAAGCATGATTGAATTTGACAAACACTAAGTCATTCAATCTTTCTTGAGTCAATATGTTCCTCCTCTTGGTATGAAGCTGTTGTTACAAATAAAAGTATTATTTTCAACAAAATAATGTGAGTTAATAACAAAGAATATTAGGATAGTTTGCTTGACAAGTTACTTGCTGGAATACTGCCCAGTTCCTCTCACAACCAGTGGCACTTTAAGTGAGACTAAGAATGCGGACGTTAAACTTTTCCAAGCTCGGAGCCGATCCTCCATATGCCAGCCACCAATCAGCTATTAAAATTATTAATAAATTAAAGTTAAAATAATTACTAAGTGTTTTCAAGTTTATAAGTTGTAAAAAATAGTAGAGATGATGTCAGAATGTTTTACCAGGAGCTTTAACTTTTCTTTGTCTTACGGCCATGGGATTACCAAAAAGACCAATTTCATTTTTGTAATGATCCAACTCGGCTAATAGCTTGCCGGTTTCTTGACTTGATACCAACCTTTGAATGCAATTATACAAGCCTGTCATGACTTCTTCACAAGATGCACCTTTGGGGTTATCATAATATAACTCCAGATTCAAGAAGAACCCCGCCGAATTGCAAAGGCTATGAAGTTGGCATTCCCACCTTTTATCAATAAACACAAAAGCTTCCTTGTAGTGAATATCCTTGTTTGCAAAGCTAGTTGCAATAGCCTCTTTAGCCCTATCCATGGACTCATAAATGAACCCCATGGCAGGCTTCTTCTCCCCATCAACGATTCTAAGAACCTTAACAAGAGAACCCGTCAACTAAAAAGCAACACTTCTTAATTGATCAAGGTTACAGCTTCAAGGTAGCACTAGCATCCTATTTCTCTGGTCAGTGGTTACATATTTCACTTATGTGGTTAGTGTTGATGTCTTCAAGGGGTTCTTTATTTTATGCATTAGCAGCTTACTATTGGGTATTATGGCCGTTAAATGAGTAGTGAGTACCGTAGGAAAGTGTTTTCTATTTGTTTTTGTTTTTCCTTTGATACAAATCTTAATATTGTTTCAAGCCTGAAAATTCTAGAATTCCTGCTTGGTTTGCAATTAAAATCCGCTCCGTTTGCATTAAAATTGAGGTTCACTTGAAATCGAAAATTTCCCACCTTACATTACACTATTAACATTCAGAATCTGTTTACAGGTTCCACCCTGGTGTGAACAGATGCTACTACCCCTCACATCGATTTTGTTTCGGTACTTCTTTAAATTGGCCGTATATATTATATGCTATGTATTGAAATACTCTTCTAACATTAATATCTTATACTTTGTAGCATTTCAAGAACACGGAAGCATATACCCAACAAGAGCTGAATAATCTCCGAGACTCATGGGCAACATTTTATATTACTAGAGAGTTGGATGTCTTTGTTCCCGAAGATTCATCTTGAAACACTGTTGCTAGCTAGCTATTAGAATACTTTTGAAAATATTTTGGTATGTATTTCCTACTCTCTTTAGAACCATTTGTGATTTGAGTTGTATCAGAATGGCGAATGATAATTTGTTGGTTGAATGAAATATTGGCTGGGTGTTTGGGTTGGTTCCTACTTCCTAGCTTATTGAGTTTCTAATGTATGAAATTGTATTAGAAGATGGATTTTAAGTTGGGATTAGCAGTGCTGGGCAATTGAATAAACTAGTTTGGATTGGCAGTGCAGGATACCCACGCACGGTTAATATGAAAAAAAAAAAATTATATACTACTGCGCGTTGTGCAAGGAGCCTGCAGTAGATAATTAGAAACTACTGCAGGTGAAATGAAAGGACCGCAATAGTTTATAAGATACTACTGCGGGCCTTTCGTTTCACCCGCAGTAGTTTATATTTATTTTCTATGGTGCCTTATACTACCGCGACTCCTTCATGACGCGGAGTCGCAGTAGTATATATGTAGTATAGGGTATTCTGTACTAGTGATTTTTCTAATTTTAGTCTTGAGAATCCATAGACTTTGTTATCATCTTTAATTTATTGGAATAATGAAATTTAGAAGTATGTTTCCCTAGAAGTTTTGAGTCTGATATAAATTTGTTTGTGCAGATTCTGAGTTTGTAACATTTTGTGGCATCTCAATTTCTCTGTTTTACTCAAATTCACAAAAGGTAACAATTATGAGCATGCTAACATGTGTTATCTGTAGCTTCTTATTGATTCATGTCGTCGTCTCAGCATCTTTACTTATTGTCCTTTCAGTTGTATGACATATCTGCTTGAGTATGATGCATCCTTTTGATGATGCTTTTTGAATGTTTAATTCATAGGATCTTACTCATTCTACATTTCGGGTGGCCTCTACATTCGTTTCCTTTACCTTTCTTCATTTCAGCATATTATTGTGGACCCATAGGTATTCTGCTGGTGTATCATGTTACTGATGAGTAATTCTCTAATTTCTTCATTTCATGTTACAAATATTAACTTTGAGATTTAAATGGCAGGAAAATACAGAATTCCAGCAGACGAAACTCCACTGGAAAGAAACACCTCCTCCGACCTCCATCAATAACAATTGCCGACCGTTGACACTTGACGGAGGCTCTCAAGCTCGAACCATCCGAGATGGCTATGGCATTGCCAAACATTTCTCTCTCTTAACTTTCCAATAGAGTAAAGCGAAAGATAGTCCTTTTAACGGTTCAGTCTAAAACCATCTACACATACTCATCACCTTCCCAGTTATCTCCACCAACTCATCAGCACATTGCCCTTCTAATCCGAGACCAACAATCAGCTGCACAAGCTCTCCAAACCTTTAGATGGGCCTCAAAACTACCCAATTTCACCCATACACAACTTACCTACCGAGCCTTGATTCACAAGCTCTATTCTTTTCGTCGTTTCGATTATGTCCACCATGTGCTTGATGAATGAAGTAACATGCTTCTAACATGATTCACATTCTTACTAACAATATACAAAAAGTAGCAATACAAGCTATATTCCAATTGAACAATTATTAACATAATTTTCGTTCAACAACCAATAAATCATGCATCTTCTCACACGAATATTAACAAGTAGACATTTCTACACAAAGTGAATTTCCAACATATTACATGCATTCACTAACATAATTCTATACGAATAATCAGAAGGAAATAAATAATAATTATACCTTCCACAAACCAAGCACGAATAAACATTTTAATTCAATACTTAGACAATGAACATTCATAATTCATCTAGACATGAATTTCCTTTATCAAAGAGGCAATCCAACAATCAAACAACGTAAGCTCCTTACGTTCAAGTGCGGTCAATGGGCCCTAACAAATCCACAATACACAAATAGTCAATACCTTGACTTCTAAACCACTTTATTAAACTTTAAAGATGATTTAGTATCCTTAATTAAATTAATTAAGTTGCTGGAGTTTTAGGTACTCATGCATGCTCAAAGTTTCCAAAAACAATTTACACAACTCAATTAGGAAACTTTCCAAAAACCCTAAAAAAAGTCAACAACTCAAAATAAGTCAACCATCATCACCAACACCCAACACCACGGCACCACCTCCGCTTACCACCGTCCAGCGGCAGCGATGGTCGTGACAGCCGCCCAGCGGCTGCGTAAGGTCCAGTCGTGCGCTGTACACGGATTGGCCGTGCTCGGCCAGCCGAACTTTTTTTTTTTTGTTAAACAATTTTAACAAACCCTAATCTAATTAAAACCACAATTAATAAATTTTCAGATTTAATTAAATTACAAGATCTAACCTTTTGAACTCAGACTTTGATTCAATTCAATAAAACAACAAACTCAACCCTAATCATGATCCTATCATGTAAAAACAATAGAATCTAGCAAACCCTAGGCAAAACATAAATTATGGTTTACTCATACAAAACTAGGGTTCATAAAACTCTTACTTGAATCAAATCTAAAAGCTTTTAAGAATCCAAAACAAGTTTAGATCACTCACTTGAAAATCAAAGGATTAAAACTAAGCAAAAGATGAATTGTGAAAGAGTGAAGACTTTTCTCTTTCTTTTGCTCCTTGTGTTCGGCCGTGTGAGAGTGAGAGAGAGTAACGTGGGTCTTTTTTTTGATTTGGTAAAGAGTCAGTTAAGTTTGGAAGTTGAGTATATTTAGGAGCCCAAATACACTCATTCCTTATCTCAACTTATTCTTTCTTAAAACCTCTCCTAAAATCACTCCACTAACCAAAAATTTAGGAAACAAAATTTAAAACAAAATTCAGAAATTATTCCCTCTATTTTCGGCTAGGGTGGCCGAAAATAAGGCACTATAAGGCCTTATAATTTTCCGCCCCTTCTGAAAATTATAGAGCCCAAATACTTTTATTTGTTTTGGCCCAATTATAATTTAATTAGGTCCAAAACCAAAATCCAATATTAATTAGGCACTTTAAACATTTATGAGCCCAATTAATTAATAAAATACGAAATTTTATTTTCTTTTTAAGTAATTATTATTCTAAAATGAATAATAATACGGGGTATTACACCACTAGTCAAAAACAAGGACCAAAACCCTCCAATCGAGGATGACTTAAGCAGCTTCAAAAGACTAAGGCTGATATTTACATAAGGCAACTTCTGACTACATCTCAAGTACATAGGAATGCCTTTCGAAAAGCACTTAACCAAACTATGGTTTCCCTGAAGCTACTCCAGATGACTTGCTCAATCTCCTCACAAAAGGAAATTATTTGCAAGCAATTGCATGCACTAGTGAAGACCTTCCACTCGAAGGAACTCACCACAACAAGACACTCTACCTAACTTCCATATGTGAGAAGAAACAGGTCCCAATGACCCTGATAGACAATGGATCCGCTGTCAGCATTTGTCCCTAAGGACCGCCCAATGCTTGGGCATAAATGTCAATAACCTTGCGCATGCCGCACAAGGGTTGAGGGCCTACGAGCTACGACAATTCCAAACGAAACGTCTTGGGCATATTCTCAGTTAACCTTAACACTGGACCAATCGAGAAAATGATGCAATTCCATGTCATAGATATTCCAGCTTCGTTCAATTTACTCTTAGGACGCCCATGGCTCCATGGACTAAATGCAATAGCTTCAACATTACAGCAAAAGGTCAAAATGATGGTCGGAGGGGTAGTTCTAGAGGTTAGAGCCGATTCTATGATCGCTAGCATTGAAGACACGCAAGTTCTTAAAGTCGAGCACACTGCACAAGACGAAGAGTTTCGGGGTTTTATGACTGAAGGCGTCACCCTACTTGAGCAAGATATAGATCCTTTCGCTCCATATTCCCACCTAGGAATTAGTGTCATCCTAAGGAATTAGGGGCACTTCCCTGGTACTGCTCTAGGCAAAGATGTCTCCAAACCACTTCCAGTTTGTCATCCAAAGTCAGAAATAATCTTTTTGGGTTGGGCTATAACCCTACCAAGCAGGAGATACGGGAATACATCGCTGAAGAAAAAGCGAAGAGAAGGCCATTAAGGAAAACAAAGCTTATGACATCCCCATGGCACCATACCCGCACACTCTAAACGGGCAATTCGTCCAGTTTGGAGATCCATTCCCTTATTATGGCTTTCCCGAGCCTTATGTTCTCCCTATTTATGGAATCGAAGTTCCCGAATTCGAAGTCTTCCAAGACTGCTACACACTGGAAGAGACTCTTTTGCCTGTAAGAAGGAGGCTAAACTTTGATTGGGTAGAGGACACACCCAACAATGCTTTGGGTCTACTATTTGGACAAGAACATCACCATCCAAAAGATGAGGAGCTCCACAATGTCAGTAATGCAATTCAAGATGCAAACTTTGACCCAACTAAGTTGATCACTCCAAAAGAGGGTCAACTCACAAAGCAGAAACGCACCATAAGCTGGACGGGAACCAATGGAAAGAAGATCAAGATCACGATCGCCGAAGAGTCCAAGCCCGACACCGACACTGACTCTGATCGGACTGAGTCTGATTCTGAAGATGAGTCTAATATAGTAGAGTTGGGTGGTCTACCCAAATCTATGTTTAATTCTATTTGCAAGTCTAATGATGTTAAAGACAATAGTAATGACTCAGTTGATGTTCCAATTTCTTCTATCAATGAAATGAATACTGATTCTGCTTACTTCTTGGATTACTTAGTAGCTAATAATCCAAAAGATGAACAATAATTGCCTAAAGAAGTAACTAAAGCACTTTTGAGTATGAACAAAATACTTCAATTGTGGAAGAAACAGAACTAATTAATCTTGCAAGCGATCAAGAGCCGCGCCAAGTGCGCATTGGCTTATCGCTAACTCCCAAAGAGCGAGAAAGCTTTATAAATCAATCTCTTAAAAGAATACATAGACGTTTTCGCTTGTTCCTACAAAGATATGCCGGGAATAAGTCATGAGATAGCACAACATACAATACCGCTCAATCCTGATTCAAAAGCGGTAAAGCAAAAACTTCGGAGAATGAAACCTGAGTGGAAATTGAAAATCAGAGAAGAGCTGCAGAAACCGCTCGCATCAGGTTTTATTAAGGTCGCTCAAAATCCAGAATGGGTTGCTAACATAGTACCCGTTCCAAAAAAGGATGGCAAAGTAAGGATGTGTGCAATTTCCGAGATCTAAGCAAGGCAAGTCCAAAGCACGACTTTTCCTTGCCACATATAGACGTACTGGTGGAAAATACCGCAGGACATGCCCTCTTATCATTCATGGACGACTATGCAGGGTATAACCAAATACAAATGGCCGAAGAAGATATGAAGAAAACCACCTTCATAACCAAATGGGAACATATTGCTATACTAGCATGCCTTTCGGGTTGAAAAATGCGGGGGAAACATACCAAAGAACCACAACTTCCCTTTTACATGACATGATGCACAAGAAGCCGAGGTGTACATAGACGATATGATCATCAAATCCAAGGAGAGAGAAGGGCATACACCCTCTCTAAAGAAATTCTTCGACAAATTTCGAAACTACAACATGAGATTAAATCCTCAAAAGTGTGCATTTGGAGTAACTTTTGGGAAGCTCTTAGGATTTTTCATAAGCACAAGAGGCATTGAAATTGATCGTACCAAAATCAAAGTTATAAGACATATGCCCTCTCCTACAAATGAAAAGGACATAAGGGGATTTTTAGGACAACTCCAACATATAATTCGATTCATATCCAAATTGACTATTACATGTGAGCCCATCTTTAAAAAGCTCAAAAATAACACCAAATCTACCTGGGATGATCAACACCAATAAGCGTTCGACAAAATTAAGGAGTATTTAGCTAATCCACTTGTGTTGGTTCCACCATGGAAAATCACTTATGTTGTACCTAACAGCCATAGAAACCGTCATGGGTGCTATGTTGGCCTAAAAGGTGGAGAATGATGAAAATGCAATATACTACCTTAGCAAGAAATTCCTAGAATACGAAACACGCTACTCCACACTAGAGAAAACATGTCTCGCATTGGTCACCGCAACAAAGAAGCTTCGACACTACATCCTACATCACTCCATCCATATAAAGTCAAGGATAAATCCACTAAAGTACTTGTTCGAGAAACCCATCCTTAGTGGAAGAATAGTAAGGTGGACTGTCATGCTTTCAGAATTCGATCTAACTTTTAAACACCAAAAGGCAATCAAAGGACATGCAATTTTCTGAACATGTCGTTGAAAACCCAGTTAGTAGCGAAGATGCCACACATGACTTTCTCGACGAAAGAATAATAAATGTCGAAGAAAACACCTGGCAGTTATACTTTGACGGAGCATCAAACCAAAAAGGTTATGGCTTAGAAGTATTATTAGTCAGCCCAGAAGGCGCGCATACTCCCATAGCCGTCAAACTAGACCATGAAGGTAACTAACAACGGTGCTGAATATGAAGCATGCATCATTGGGTTAGAAGCGGCAATAGAACTACAAATTAAAGACCTAAAGGTATATGGAGACTCAACTCTCATCATAAAACAAGTCTCCAAAAGGTGGAAAGTGAAAAGCGAATCCGTAGCACCTTACCAGGAATATCTTGAAAAGATAGCAAAATATTTCACTCGTGTCTGTTTTACATACCTTCCTAGAGAGGACAACCAGTTCGCGGATGCCCTAGCAAAGATGGCATCCATGATAAATATGTCAGTTGATGTAATCACAATGCCCGTTCACATTCAAAGGCGCACTGAGCCCGTCTTTTGTAATGCACTCGAGGTATTCGTCAATGAGGAGGAATAAGAGGAATGATTTACTAACATTTTCAACCTATTAGCCGAAGGCAATTACCCTCCACAATCGACACCTAGGCCACAAAGGACCTTAAGAAGACTGGGCGCACAATACATACATGTGCAAGGCAAACTTTATAAAAAGACACCACAAGGGCTAAATCTTCTATGTCTCAAGGAACATGGGGCAAGAAAAGCCATGAGCGACATACATAATGGTGTACGTGGTCCCATATGAATGGACTGACTTTAGTCAAGAAAATCCTAAGGCAAGGATACTATTGAACTACAATGGAAAAGGACTGCATCGAATACGTGAGGAAGTGCACACGCTGCCAATTCCACGCCAATTTACAACATAGACCTCCTACTGCTCTACATACATTCACCTTACCATGGTCGTTCTCTGCATGGGGCATTGACATCATTGGAGAAATTTCCCCTACAGGAAAAGGAGGCCATGAATACATACTAGTCGCAATAGACTACTTTACTAAATGGGTTGAAGCTCGTTCATACGCAAGAATAGCGCCGAAGCACGTAACAAAGTTCATACATGACAACATCATTACCAGATATGGAGTACCCCACGAAATCATAAGTGATCACGGGACCCAATTCAAAAAGGATGTTGTCGAACTTTTTACGAAGTTCAAAATTCAGCAGCGAGAGTCTTCACCTTATAGGCCACAAACAAATGGAGCCGTAGAATCCACAAACAAGAATGTAAAGCAAATGATGGCTAAAATGAGGGAAAACTACGAAGATTGGCCCGACAAGCTACAATTCGCCCTATGAGGATATAGAACTACTATTCAATCCTCAACAGGAGCAACGCTTTATTCTTTAGTATACGGAATGGAGGCAGTACTCCCAGTCGAGGTAGAAATCCCTTCCTTAAGGATAGCTTTGGAAAGTGAATTAGCCAAAGTAGAGTGGGTCCAAGCTCGATATAATTAGTTAGTCTTGCTAGACGAAATACGACTAAATGCCCTACATTACGGTCATGTCTACCAAGCAAGGATGGCAAGACACTTTGATCAACTATTCAAGGCTAGAGGACTAAAAGAAGGGGACTTAGTCCTAAAAGTGGTAAGACCAATTGTAGTCGATCCTCGGGGAAAATTCAAGCCTAATTGGGTCAGCCCACACATTATCAAGACAGTATGATCCGCTGGAGCGGTAAAGTCAATGAATTTAGACGGTAATGAGTTCACTCGACTCACCAATATGGACCAACTTAAGCGATTCTATACATAAATATTAAATCTTTGAAGAAGCACATTAAGGCACCAAGTCCAAGTCAAACTCGGTCAAACCCGTCCACGCGGGGCCCACTACCGGAAAAAAAAATGTGATTTGGTTTTACGAGCTATATTGGCCTGATTCCGCATGGATATGTAGGTAACCCATATAGCTTTGGTCCGGACACTTTAATAAAATAAATCTCTAAGGGAGTTTTATACATTCGGTTAATGCAAAAATAAGTAAGTCTTTCATTAATATTGCTAAAGTCCATTACATGCTCTAATAAAAAAAAAGTGTGAATTAATAATAAAAAATAAATAAGGGCAATTCTAAACTACATCTACTTGGGCATGCAAACCCGTTATTTGAATTATACTACTAAGCAAAATAAAGCAAGACTTGCTAGACAACTAGAGGTGGACTACTCCTCCTTGTCTTTAACTTCGGGCTCTTGGGCCGGCTCGCTAGGCTCATCAAGTTCCATTCATTCTTTTGGAGCCCATCTTTCCCTACCATTTCTAGAAGAGACCGGCCTCATGATCATTGGGCCTAGCTTGAAGGACTTGTTTGGCCGAGTGGGCCGGATTCTTCCTCTTCTTAGATTGGGCATAGGCCTTACCTTTTCCCTTACCCTTAGTTTGGGGATTGGAAGGCTTGGCAGGCCTATCTATGGGAGTTATCCTTATACCGTTTGGCTCGTCATATTTGAGGGCCTTGAACAACTCTTTTTCCTCTTATAGGAGCCTTTGGTTGACTTGGTGGTCACCACTCCAAATCCACTGCTCGTAAAAGATCGGCAGCCGATGAGATTGGAAAAATATTAGTTTGTCCCATATTTGACGACGACTCCAATGTCGCTCCCAACGGGACACTAAGGAAGGAGTTAGGGGTCGTTGACAAGGGCACGCACAGCTTACATTCGGAATTCTCTGTCGTAAACCGTATTGTCGCAAAAGACGATCGGCAAAAAGGAAGTCAAGGTACGTAAGCCTACGATCCGGGTGAAGGGCATATCTTCACTACATCCTACGATTTTAGTGGTGGTCCACCATGGAATGATCCAACCCATTTGGGTTTTGGCATAAAAAACCATTCCTCACGGGAGGATAGAGAGAAGTGTCGGCGCCTCGCCGGAAGTTGCTTTGGAAGATACTTTCGGGTATCTATTGAAGGAATTTTGAGGATATTGAGCCTCTCTTGAAGCCATATCTACAAAAAAGCAACAAAAGAAAAATTCAAGTTAATACATGATGAGAATTTCACCACATAAAGTTAAATCCACAAAGATTAAGACTTTATCACAAAAACTTACTTGAAGGAGTAAAGGGCTCCCGGTGAAGGACTCTTGATGATTGCTCTTGAGCCTATCTAAAGCAAGGATTTGCCTAGAACACTGGAATGTTGCTGCTGGCTCATTTATGATGCCCTTCTGCAGTGAGTTGGTATTGCTCCCATTTTTATTCTACAAGAGAAGCTGCATAATGAGTTTCCTTTCAAGATTGCTCATCTTTTTGGTGGGAATTCTTGTGGGTTGTGTTGGTAGTAGCTGTGAATCTGCCATTGCAAATTGTTCTTCTTCCATGGCTTTTTGAATAGTGATCATGAGAGATAGGTGTAAATTTGAAAGTTTCCCGCTGGAATATTTATAGAGGTGAACGAGAGTGTTTATCTTGTAAATTTTTAGGGGGAATTGTGGAATGTTTAAATTTTTTGAATTTGTTGTTAAATTATGCATCTGATGTAACTTTGGGTGGAATTGTAAAAAGTTTAATATTTGAAATCTATAACTTTTTGAGAATTTCGAGTTTTCAATTTTAAGCTTAGTGGTAATGTAAATTCAGGAGGGAACCGATAAATTTGAATGTTGAATATTTAGGCTCCAAAATGAAATAAAAAAGAATACTCTTAGTTTGGCTCCAATTTTTGAATTTGACTTCCTTTCAAACAGTAAATGGGATCACGTCGCTAATTTATGTCTCGCGCTGATTGCATTCTCTCCTCCCAAAGTCCCAATTGGAGCCAAAACAGAATATGGGGACCACATGCCTAATTTATTTCCCACCTGATACGAATTATTTAGGGATTTTCTATATTTTGATAAACAAAAACAATAAAAGGGATATACCTCTTGAATCAATCAAGGGTTGAGGTTTTCGTTCAAGAATCACTCAAGAACAATATTTGCGCATCACACACAAGAGCTTCAAACTAAATCACTCAATTTGAGGGGTAAATACTCACGTATTAATCATTAATCATCAAAAGTCTCATTACAATAATCGTGCTCTCCCCTATTTAAAGACAAAGAAAGCCAAGAAATCAGGAAGTCATTTACAACTAGGAAACTAATGAACTAACAACTTTCCCAAATTAAAGAGAACAAATAAAGAACTTTCCTTATTTCCTAAGCTAATTTTGCACGCCTAATGCAAGTAAAATCAGATTATTACTTTCCTAAATAATAATCAAAATAATAAAGGAAACTAAACAAAATAAAGCAAGTAAATTCCTTAGCGCCCAAGTCATCCCGAGAACTTTATAGGTTGAGACTCCTTACTGGAATGAGTCATAACTTCATTCTCATTGTGGGTTGCTTTGAATTAGAGAAAACACAAAACATCAAAATTGTAGATCCCGATCTTAGCTTTCCACAGAGCTTTGAATCATCACGTTTAGATGTCTTCTGAGTGAGTTATAGCCAAAATACGAACAACTGTCAGAACTGTCAAGATTACGAGGTTCTTCTTAATGAGCATGATCATATAACAAGAGCTTTAATCCCCATCTTACGCGTGTATTCCAAAGTATCTTTAATGTAGTAGACAATATAATTGTAACCCATCTTAACACATGCTCTATAAACGAACATAATAGATCTAAGATTGAATGATCTTTCAATTCCCCTTGGAAACACCATTGTTGTTCTTTAAGAGCCTTGTAGAGGAATCAAGATCATTCCTAAGATCTCTGTAATGGTGAATATGATGTTTATCATTGTTTAAGCCTGTTGCTCCCCGCATCACCGCCTTAGTGATATTTCACGTGGATAACTAGACAGGGGTAAAAGAGGAACTTATGTAACCTTGTAAATGCTCCTTACCATTTTATAAAGTAAAAATTAACCTGGGACGAACGAAGTACATGTGTTGAAGAACCCACCAATTGAGCACTACACACCTTACTAAACCGTACCACGAACCATAGTTGAATTCCCACAACTTGTCATCTGTCCCGTGTCGCTAGAGATCTGAGTTAAACATCTTCACTTTGCTCTTTCTTACTTTTTCTGTATTTTGTGTCTTTGCTCTCTTCCCTTTTTGTCATCAGTCGTGAGCTACCCTCCAAAACAAAATCATTTTCCTATTTTGTTCTCAGTGTAATTTTTCAAGTAAAGCTTTCCTTAGAAGTTAGGAAGCTTATAGCTAAGTTCATTAGATGGACCTCATGTGCAACACCAAATGAAATAAAGCCCAAGTCAAGACAGTGCTTTTTACCAACCAAACAAAGTACTTTGGTTTATACCGCAACAACTTTGTTTCCTTTTTTTTTTTTTCTTTAAAAGTGACAATAAATTGGAGCTGGACCCTAGAGCTGGGCAAATGGGCAGATCTGGATGGGTAGGGTCATGCATGTTTAATAGTGGGGCGGGTCATGCCGGCCCATTTTGGCCTGTTTAGAATTTAAAAAGTGTTTCTTAATAAAAAAATATTAAATGTGTCGGCCTATTTGCGATCCGCTTAACTTTTAAATGGGCCGGCCCATTTCGACCCGCCCATTTATAATGGTAAGCGGGTCATGACCCGCTCATGGGGCGGGTCGGGGCGGGTCGGCTAGAGGGGCCCAACAATAAGAGCATGACACATCACACATGTATGATACATATGTAATTTTCATTTTCCTTTTTGTGATTTAAGAATCACAGAATAAATTACAGCCGTGACGTTTTCTTGCTTGGATTTCTACTTGCACTGTTGCACATCCTCCAGTCATCCTACATCACCGAGTTACAATCGCCGGCCATCGCCCGCCAGTGCCGATGATCAACCCTACTAGTTATGCTTTCACTGGAACAGAATATTAGCTTCACTTCGCTAAATTACACCTCTTCTCAAGCTCCATAATCAAAGCCTAATTAAATTGCCATCAATGGCCAAATTGGAGCCTTCAAAAGCTCGAACAGTACTAGAATCTCTGGCACAATTTGACCTCTCAAAGACTTCACTCTCATCACCCTCTCTCTCCTTCACTTGCCTCGCAATCACCGCAATCTCCGATTCTCAGGTTCTAATCTATGTTGGCACCAATTCAGGTGCTCTCCTTTTACTAACCCTAAACCCTAATTCATCATCTTCGTCACCTGTTAATGGAAACAATGATGATAAAGTCAAGCTTTTGAGATATGTATCCGTCAGCAATTCTCCCATTGGTAATGTATATGTTGCTTTTCAAATTGGTAAAATTATAGTTGTTTCTGATGGGTATTTGTATTTAGTTGACTTGCAATTGTTGCAACCTGTGAAAAAGTTGAGTGTTTTGAGAGGTGTTAGTTCTGTTGCTAGAAGAGTGTGTAGTTCTGTATCTGGAAGTTTGAATTTGGTACAAGATGAGGATGCTTTTGCAGAGAACCAAAATTATGGTGTTAGTAATAGTAGTGTTGGTGAGAGAATTATAAAAAGATTGGGAAGTGGGATCAGATCGAATGGGGTAAAGGTTAACGAGTTTGATGTGAGTAGAGATGACATTAATTCTTGTGTTTTGGCGGTGGCGACCGGGAAGAAAGTGGCTATCATTGCGTTAAGTTCGGGTTCTAAGATGAATAAGAATGATCGCGATATTGATGGGTCGTTTGGGGTTTTGAAAGAAATGCAGGGGGTTGAAGGGGTGAAGACCATGGCTTGGGTTGATGATTCGATAATATTTGGGACTAGTGATGGGTATAGTTTAATGTCTTGCATAACGGGGCAGGTTACTTTGATATTTTCTCTTCCTGATATGGTTGCTACTCCTTGTATTAAATTGTTGTCGAAAGATTGTAAGGTGCTTTTGCTGGTTGACAATGCGGGTATTATTGTGGATGTTCATGGGCAGCCTGTTGGTGGCAGCTTGGTGTTTTGTCGTACTCCTGAATCTATTGCCGAGTTGTCTTCGTATGTTGTGGTTGCTAGGGATGGGAAAATGGAATTGTACCATAAGAGATCGGGAGCTTGTGTTCAAGCCCTCTCCTTTTGGGGGACTGGAGCTGGTCGTTGTTTTCTTGCAGACGAGGAGAATGGGAATGGAAGATTTGTTGCCGTTGCTGCATCATCTAAGGTAAGTTCAGAGTTCTTTTTTGATCCCCTTGCCCATAGTTTCCTGATTTACTGTCGTTTCAATTGGATCATTCTTGAAGATGTGATAATTCACTTTCCCATTTAGGACTTTTGTCACCCTGAAATGCATCTCGAATCGCACCTGGTTCTGGTGCTTTAGGTGTCTGGTTCACTCTCAGAATGTGAAATGGATCCATTCTAGCATTTCCATGCATCATAGACTGGGATACATTTGCTATATTCGTTCTCTTCATTTTGATCCTTAGCAGTGGGTCTATACTTTGCCAGCTTAGATGTTTCACTTAACAATTTAAGACATTTTCATATTTAATGGCTACTACTATGTGTCTTAAAGAAGCTGTCATCTTCCTTTTGTCAAATTTATGTACTGATAATGCTCAGGGCCCATGAGAAAGACTGTCACTACGTGTGAGGGGGGAAAACCAGTGTAAGATCTCTAATTGATCAAATGAACAGTAAAAATGAAAGCTTAGATGCATATGGTTGATGGAATTTGGTGTAAACCATTCTATGAGGAGGTTTCTTTGCTTTTGATTCCCCTGAGTTATTCATCCCAAGTTTCCAAGGATGCTTGGTGATGGCTCCCACCAGAAGCTGAGATTTTCTTTTTCAATTCTGTTCCCTTTGATGCTCCACTTGCAGTTATTTTTCTACCATAAAATACCCTATGAAGAACAGATTAAAGATCTATTACGGAAGAAGAATTTCGAAGAAGCAATCTCTTTGGCAGAGGAACTTGAAGCTGAAGGTGACATGCCTACAGAAATGCTGTCATTTGTGCATGCCCAAGCTGGGTTCCTTTTGCTTTTTGACTTGCACTTTAAGGAAGCAGTTGATCACTTCTTAGTATCGGATACCATGCAGCCATCTGAGATATTTCCATTTGTGATACGAGACCCGAATCGCTGGTCACTTTTGGTAAACATTTCTACTTCCTAAACCATTCTTTCTTATTGATGATGTGCATTACAGCTTCAAATGTTGTTACAATTCTACTGCTGTTGTTTCAGCGTCATACTGCTGTATGCATGTCACCTTGCCGATCCACTGTTTACTGTTTTTTCTTCTACCAAGCCATTTTAGGCAAAAGAATAATTTTTTGTTATCTGCGTTGGCCTTGAAATAGAATGTTGGAGCTGAATTCTGTTTGTCAGCACATGTTTCAAAACATTCAGTAGTCTGTTTTAATCATTATTGAACTTGGTAAATAATTCGTTGACTGTTGTACATTGGACCTGGGTGAGGGATCTCACTGATAGATTGCATTAATAAAATATTTCTTATCTATAAAAGAAAAGAAAGGCAGACATAAGTGAACCTAACCGCAGATCACTCGTCCTTGGAAAATTCATTTTGTAAGTAGCTTTGCTCTGTTTTGGTCCAAAATATATTTTGTGAAGAGAGCTGTGGAAGCTCCTTCTATATTGGTTATCCGTATATCTATTGTTCATCTTCTCTTCACGATTCCTCTATTCTTGAGAAGACGTAGAAATTTATTCATGGAATTTCCACTTTAGGGTAACTCACATCATAAGGAGCTTCGCAAGATGGCTCATTTATTGGCCTTCTGGAGGGTGACTTTTGTAGTGTTCTCTTGTAGTCAATTGTGTTCTCCTTAGCTTCACTCGACATCTCTCCTTCCAATTGCCAAATGTTTAATTTCATTTGGAAATCAAAAGATTTTGAAAAGGTGAAGGCTTAATTGATGTTGGATGTTGGTGTGGGGGAGGGGTTTAATGGAGAGTTTCCTAGGGGGGAGGGAGAGAGTCTCCGTCTCCCACCTTCAGTTTGCCGACGACATGATCCTCTTCCTCTTTGCTGATCTGGAATGTTTCAAGAGGGTCCTTACTATCCTCCAGGTGTTTCGGTGGTGTCCGGGATGAAGATCAACCTCCATAAGTGTGGTCTGGCGGGGGTGCACGTGGACTGTACAGTCTTAGAGTCCTTTGCAAGGCTGGTTGGGTGTCGTGTCCAGCAATGGCTCCTTACCTATCTTGGTGTCCCTCTTGGGGAAAATCCTCGTTCTACTTCCTTCTGGGAACCTGTTGTGACTAGGGTCGCTAAACGCCTAGATGGGTGGAAAGGGGTTTACTTTTCTTTGGGAGGGAGGATTACAATGCTTCAGTCTTGTCTGTCTAGTATCCCCCTCTACTATCTTTCACTGTTTAGGATCCCGGTTAGTGTGGTTGATTGATGCGTGATTTTCTGTGGTCTGGAGCCACTGGGGTAAGAGAGATCACCTTGTTGGTTGGGACTTAGTGTGTAGGCTTAAGGCAAAGGGAGGAGTGGGTCTTGGGCGGTTCGTGTCTAAGAACATTTCGCTGGTGGGAAGTGGTTGTGGCGTTTCCCTTTGGAGATCGAGTTTCAGGAGTAAGTACGGTCTTCTATAGAACGGGTGGGATGCTCATGCCGACTCTTCTGTTTCTCATGCTTGCCCTTGGAAATTCATTTCTCAGGTATCATCTTTCTTCTTTCCTTTTGGTCAGGTTTAGATTGGGCAATGGGCAATGGACTTGGGGTTCGGTTCTGTGAGGATGTTTGGAGTGGGGACTCTTCATTCTCTTCTTGATTTCCTAGGGTTTTCCAGATTTCTACTCTACATGATGCACCGGTTGCTGCCTTCTTTTCTGTCAGCACTGGTGCGTGGTATCTGCATCTTCGGAGAGGTCCTTTTGATTGGGAATTGGGGGAACTCACTTCTTTGCTTAGTGTCCTGGACACCATTCATTTTGCTGCCACGGGCGACTCTAGGGTTTGGATTGGAGACCCTTCAGGGGTCTTCTCTCGCAAATCCTTCTTACATCATCTTTGCCTTCCCTCACTTACTCCCCCCTTTCCTTTAGCCAACTTCATATGGAAGTCGAAGGCTCCCCTCAAAGTTCCGCTGTTATGTGGACTATGGCACTTGGTAAGGTGAACACTATATATGAACGGCGAAGGCCGGGATGGTCCATTTCCCCGGATGTGTGTGTGCTTGGCTATCAGGCTAACCTGTTTTTACATTGTGCGTTTACCCAATCTCTGTGGGGGCAGCTGTTTAGTTTTAGGGATGAATGCTTTATTTGTCCTCCCACCATTACTCAGGTTTTACAGGCTCCTTCTGGTTTTGGGAGAGGCAAGAAGAACAGGAGGTTATGGCGGTGTGCGTTATTTCCTATAATCTGGTGTGTTTGGTTGGAATGGAATTCCCCTACTTTTGACGGAACAATTAGGCCTATTGGTTTTGTTTGAGATCTGGTGGTGTACTTGGCTTCTTTATGGGCCAAGGCTTCTGGAGCTTTTAGGGGGGTGTCCCTCAATGATGTTCAACGTAACTGGGTGATTTGTAATTTAGTTCCTTTGTTGGAGGACTCCTTGTCCTCTTAGCTTGTACTTGTTCCGCTATTCAGTTTTTCTAATAAAAATTTCTCTTTATCTAAAATTTTTATTCTAACACCAGTTAATATCATAACTAATCATTTTAAGGCACTTAAGCCCCATCTAAAATGCAATTCAGCAAGAGCTACTGTGAAAGAAGCCATATATTGAAAGACAGATATTGGAAGATTAAAAATATACAAACTCACATCACCAAGACAAAATGTAGGAGAAACAAGGTACAATAATATGAATAAAGCCATGGACAGTGCCATCAGCCATGTTCAAAGACTTTTTTACCACCCTAGAACAATTTTATTATTCAAGAAACGTTTTTGACAGGGATGGACATCATGTTCGGTTCTGGGAGGATGTGTTGAATAGGGACTCCTCGTCCTCTACCAGATATCCTTGGGTTTTCCAGCTTTCTACTCTCCATGATGCACTGGTCGCAGCCCTGATGCGTGGGATTTGCATCTTTGCAGAGCTCCTTTTGATTGGGAATTGGGGAACTTCTCTGCTCAGTGTCTTGGACACCATTCATTTTGTTGCCATTGCTGACTCTTGGGTTTGGAAGGGACACTCTTCAAGGGTCTTCTCTTGCAAATCCTTCTTACATAGGCTCCCTTCACATCCGTTCCCTTTAGCTAAATTCATTTGGAACTTGAAGGCTCCCCTAAAGTTGCAGGCCTTTGCGGGGACTATGGCATTGGGTAACGTGAGCCTTTGGCACCAAGTAATCAGGAGCAAGTACGGTCTTATGTGCGACGGGTGGGATGCTCATGCTGGCTCCAACATCTCTCATGCTTGCCCTTGGAAGTTCATTTGTCAGGTATCGTCTCTTTTCTTTCCACTGGTCAGGTACAATGTGGGTAATGGACTACGGGTTCGGTTCTGAGAGGATGTGTGGAAGGGTGACCTTCCTTTCTCTTCCACATATCCCCGGGTTTTTCGGCTGTCCACACTACACGGGGCCCCTGTGGCTGAGTTTTTCTGAGCCGTGGGTGGTTCTTGGGACTTACATCTACGCAGACCACCACATGATAGGGAGATGGGGGAGCTTGTTTCCCTCCTGAGTGTTCTTAACTCTACTCTCCTCGTCTCTAGGGATGATTCTAGGAGTTGGACGGGGGATCCTTCTGGGGTCTTCTCTTGCAAGTCCTTCCTTTACCATATTAGCCTTCGCTCTCAGTTTCCCCACTTTCCCTTATCTACTTTTATTTGGAAGTCTAAGGTTCCATTGAAGGTGCTCGCTTTTGTGTGGACTTTGGTGCTAGGTAGGGTGAACACTTATGATATGTTGCAGCGTAGGAGACCTAGTTGGTCCCTTTTACCGGGGTTCTGTGTGATGTGTCGGCACAGTGGGGAGGATTGTCTGCATTTGTTTGTGCTCTGTGACTTTGCGCGAAGTTTATGGGCTAGATTGCTGTGTGGGGAGAGTTTTGTGTGTCCAGCCATGGTGGGTGAACTCTTACAGTTACGATTTGCGGCGATGAGGAGGAGTAAGAAGGGGAGGTTGTTGTGGCGTTGTGCTTGTATGGCTCGACTTTGGTGTATTTGGCCGGGGAGAAATTCTAGGGTTATTTCCGGGACTGAGAAAACTATTGAATATATTTGGATTCACATAGTTTACTTGGCTTCTCTTTGGGCTAAGGCGGCGGGGGCCTTTAAGGATGTTCCGTTGACTTTAGTTCAACGTCATTGGCGTGATGTGTAGATAGTTTTCTTTTTATACTGAGGATACCTTATCCTCCACATTTTTGTATTCTTTACCATTTGATTAATATAATTTTCTCTTATCTAAATCTAAAAAAGATGAGTAAATGACATAGTGGTGGAGGCTGGGATGGTCTATATCTCCGGATGTGTGTGCTATGCAACCAGTCTAACCAGACACGTTTGCACTTTTTATCACTGCCAGTTTCCGCAGTCTCTGTGGGGTCGTCTATTTAGTATTGGGGAGGGGCGTAGTGCTTCATTTGTCCTCCCACCATTACCTAACTCTTACAGACTTGGTATTCTGGTCTTGAACGGGAAAAGGAGAACAGGAAGTTGTGGTAATGTGCGTTCTTTGCTATCTTCTGGTGTGTTTGGTTGGAGCAGAACTTCTTGATTTTTAAGGGGTTTTCCAGACTTCTTGGCTTTGTTTAGGATTGGGTGGTGTATTTGGCTTCTTTATGGGCCAACGTCAGGAGCTTTTAAGGTTGTGCCCCTCACTGACGTACACCGTGATTTGGGTGATTTGTAATATAGTCTCCTATGCTTGAGGACTGCTTGTTCTCGTATCTTGTATTTGTTCCACTTCTCAGTTTTAGTAAATCTTCCTTTATCTAAAAAAGAGAAAGAAGCGTTTTTGACCCGTGCTCTAGGCGCTTCCTAGGGGTGTCGTGTCGTTTCGGGTGTTGACATGTGCAACGGCACTTGGACCAGGTGTCCCTACTTTAGGGTGCCCATCTACAGTCCTAGAATTATTTCAGGTTCGTTTGGTAGGCTTTGGCAAGGGGAAAGATCGTAAGCTGTTGTGGCGGCATGCCCTCTTGGCTACTGTTGGTGTTGTGGTTAGAGTGGAATCCATGGGTGTTGAGTTTCTTTAGAGTCACATATCTGACATCTTTATGGTCCAGGAAGCTCGGGATTTTAGAGATTACACTATTACTAAGATCCAACGGAATTGGACTAATTTGTAACTGGTCTGTTTAGAGGACATCTTGTTCTCTTTCTGCTGTACCAGTTTACCTTACATTTTCGTTTAGAATATTTACTTTTTTCTACTCCAAAAATAAACCTTTGGCTGAAGTCCGGCCAAAATAAGACCAACAGTGACCATATGCTTGAAATGGCTACTTGTGATTTCCTTGTACAAGAGGGGCATTTTGGTCATTCTAAGCTAGGTTGCACCGATACTTCTCAAAGGTGCAGTTTTCCGTATCCGATACTTGCAGGATACCGATACTTGATACTTGTAGGATACTTAACAGGTAATATTTAGACATGTTTACATTTGCTTATCTACTTTTTATCTTAAAAATAGTAAAACACACTTACGTAAAGATGTTTGAATTGTTTTTGATTCACATTTTCTTAGTTATTTTCCTAATATTAAGATTTAGTGCCGAGATCAATTAATTATTTTTTCGTTATACATTATATTGTTTAGTCAACTACGTGTATCCGTATCCTATTTTTTTAAAGATGCCGTGTACGTATCCGTACCCATCTCTGCACCCGTATCCATAAAAATAGTCATAAAAAGGTTCTGTTTTCAACAAAAATTCAAAAGCTTAGAACATAAGGTAGTTACTAGCAATTTTTTCTTCCATAAATAGAGAAAGGAGTTTGAGGCTCAGAAAGCTAAGAATAGCTGTTGATAGTGTACAAGGCTGGCCAAGGCATTGGAGGTTCTTTGGTCTCTTGATCCTTCAGTTGAGGCATGTTTGTCTCCTCAAACCTTTTTTCTTCTTCTTTTTGTCTGTTTTATTTGTAAGATTAGTTAAAATGTGATTACATGAAGTAGTAGTCTCCTTAAATCATTGTAAGGCAAGATATCCTCCTTACAACGTAAATTCCAATTCAGTAAAAAGTTGAATCCTGGGGCTATTCACTAAGGTCAAAGCTTTTAAAGCACTGTTAGACTTTGATAATAAGAAGCCAGTAAAGTGATGTGTCCCAAGTGAAATGTTTCTGTGCATATTTTGGAGGTCTTTACCTGGTTACCTATTTTTTACAGTTTCTCAGTAACTTTAGGTGAGTTTCTTATCCAACAGGGTTTTCTGCTGATGGCACATTGAATGTTTTGTACACTTGGACGTGCAGGTTCCAAGGAATAGGTATTGGGGTTTGCATCCACCTCCAGCACATATTGAGGCGGTTGTAGAAGATGGATTATTGGCTATCCAAAGAGCTATTTTCTTGAAGAAAGCAGGAGTTGAAAGTGCTGTACATAGTCAGTTTCTTTCGGTTCCACCAAGTAGGGCTGATCTTTTGGATCAGGGTTTTAAAAACATTATAAGGTGAGATTCTATCTCTATTGTCTTTACTAAAAGTCTAAAACTGCCGGAAGGTTACGGTGGTTTCAACTGACATTGGTTTTTTTTTCATATTCTGCTTGTTTTATTGTTTGTTTGAGAAGGGAATGGTGTTATATGAAACGGATGGGAGGTTAATGCCCTTTGTTGTTTGTCCTTGCAACTTACTTTTGATTAATTCCAAAGTAATCTCTAAGCATATTCTACTCATAAGATACAACCTATCCGACGAGGTAAAGCACATGATGAAAATACAGGTTTAGAAAGGTAGTGATAAACTCATCACTAGCATGAGCCACAGTGCTGCCAACACGTGTCCAAAACGCGACTTTTCCCATCCTAAGTAATCTTTCACAGGAGGCCCACAAGTAACTAGTTGTGAAAAGCATGAATGAATTGGTAACAACAAGATCTGATGTCAAGAACTGATGGTAACTGGAGCAGTTATTTCCACGGCAAGATGTTCAGTAGCAACAGAGATTCCCATCAGAATAGTAGCAAATCTGCAGTAGTTTGATTATAGGTGATTGATGGATTCTCCAACAATAACAGTACAACTCCCGCAACAGTTGAAGACTAGGTCTTTGATTTCTGTGGAACATAATTCATGAGCCGACTCTCGCAACACTTGACGATAGCTCTTTGATTTCTGTGCAACATAATTTTATGAGCTGGAGGTTTGTGTGGACTGCGAATGGATTATAGAGTGGTGCAGCTGTGCAGCAGACAGATGCAGAGATTAGAATGCTAGAATTCTATAGCAATTAATGTAAATTTTTTTGGAATGGAGCAGCAATTCTACCCATTCAACACCCTTCTTTGTCAACAGCAGTGCCAAGTTACTTTGGTAACAAAGAGGTAGAATATTGGACTCAAGCTCTCCTGGATAAGATATATTTGAGCCTTGGGAGTGCATGGAAACCTCAGCCATTCAAGTTCTCTCTGAAAAATGAGATTCTACAACTTGGAAACTTTATAGAATCTGGTATTAACTGTGACTTGTGACGGGCATGAGCTTATGAATGGCTTTTATTTTAGAATCAATATTTCTTTTTCTACTGGGTGGTAAGGTGTTTAGGTTGTTAGGCGACTGTTAACCCTGAGGGGGTAGCTCAGCTGGTAAAACCTCTGAGATCTTTTCCAGAGGGTTTGAGCCCCCTCAGGGCCACTGGAGGTTTCCTGGTCGTTAACTTCAGGGCCCTGTCAAGCAAGGCTTGAATACACATGTAATCTAAAAAAAGGTTGCTAGGCGACTGATATCCTATGAGAACCTTTTGTCCTCGAGTTTTAAAGTCCTCATTCCTTTTAGAAGTATGTTTTTCTTTTCTTTAGTGAAAAAGGGAAAGGATAGTGGAAAGAGTAATGAAGAAGAGAAAGAAAAGAAAAAAAAAAGGAAGACAACAGCGCCAAGCGAGCACATGAAAGAGCAGTAGAATAGGAGTCTTATAACTTCACTTAATTTCATTAAGTTGCACTATACATAAGTTTAAAAGAGGTAAATTACTCAGGCCAAAGCATGTGTCAAAAGTCAAAACTTTAGAAGCTTCCTTGTGCAGCTACTCTAGAATGGTAAATACCTAACTTCTTTAATAAGCAAATCTAAAACATTGAAACCTGAGAGGGAATACAACAACAACATTCTTTCATTGAGCTCTAGATGTCCATACCACTTTAGTTCTCCATTTCAGTTGTACAGTAATATTTTGCATGTGAATGTTTCACCTTACTCTTCCCTTTATATTTTCAACGTGCTCCCTTGCACAAACGTGACATTTTTTTTGTGGAGCTAAGGGAATTGTATTTATGACGTCTATGTGTCTTATTACTCGAATAACCTTTCCCTGAAATAACATTATTCTGCATCTCTGTCTAGTTATATATGTCTCATAGCTGCTGTAGATATCTGCAGGTTATGCGGAACAAAGATCTAAGTCCCCCGGTGAAGGAAGGAGTTGACACGCTTCTGATGTACCTGTACAGAACCCTTAATTACACTGAGGATATGGAGAAGTTAGCATCTTCTGAGAACAGCTGCATTGTAGTAAGTCTTCTTTTTTATTTGAACAGCATGTCTTAAAATTTTGTGGTGGTCATCTTGAGAAATGGTTGTTTAAAGAATGTGTTTGTTGTCTATTGATATTAGAGGTATATTGAGATAACTTATATGAGATTAGTTAAGAAAGAAACCTTTGTGTAAATTTGGTACTTGTTATGATGTGGCTTGGTGCTAAAGTACATAGAATACAGCTGTTGTGGAGTACAACGTTCTTCCATTCTTAACACTACTATTTGCTCACGCCTGTTTTGTGGAGCTTTTGAACGTTGACATTAATAAGTGAGATGTAATTGTGTTTATAATTACAAACTAATGCTGAAAGTTAACTGGAGAACAATATAACCTTTAAATAATTTTTTAGATAAAGAAAAAGTATATTAATAAGAATCAAATTTACATCATAGGAGAGGATAAGGCATCCTCTCCATAAAAGCATTACAAGCTGCCCCAATTATGTTGCATATCAGATTATCAGTAATACTATAACCCCGAAACGCCCCTGCAGCCCTAGCCCATAAAGGAGCTAGGTATATGACCTTCTCCCACAACAAAATAGGACTGACAGAAAGCTCTTTGAACACTCGTGCATTCCTCTTCAACCATATGCACCACAATATCGCAAAAATAGCATTACGCCTCAACACCACAATATCACTTAGTGACAGTTGTTTGCATTGTTTGTGGTTTGTGACTTTGCCAGGTCTTAGTGCGCTAAATTGCTTCTTCGTGACTGCTTTGGCTGCCTAGCTGTGGTTGGCCAATTTCTGCAGTGGCGTTTTGTAGGACTTCTTGTCCTCATACTTCGCACCCATTTATTCTTCTCAGTTTCTTATTGAAAGAAGTGTATTTATTTTATATATCACATAAATAAACTCAGATATTAAGAGGATGTGCTTTTGCATGCTTAAAATAAATAATGGGTAAATTACATTGAGGTATACTGACTTTGGCGAAATTACAGAGAGGTATACCTACGTTTGACTAAATACACCGAGGTATACTCTTGACGAGATTCAGCCACTTTTTGACCGTTGACAAAAGTCAAACTAATTTCTGAACATAAATACCCCTAGTATACCTCATTGAAAGTTTGTAAAAAAATTGTTGTGCAATGATTTCCTACCTTTTTCCTTTTTAGTTTTTTGATTTTAAGAGAATTGCACCACAACATAGAAGATAAATTGTAGCTACAAGTTTGAAACTGAAGGTACGAATTGGAACATCCATTACTAAAAGAACACAAAATTTAACCTCATATTGTAAAATATCTATTTAGTGATAATCAAATAAACTAGATAACAATTGGGAGAAATCTCTGCTTCGGACTACATAAGTCTAATCTTGTGTCTGCAGCAAAAAAAAGCTACCGACTAAAGTTATGAAAGTTTGATGCCAAGTATGTCGATATTAGTAACAAAATTGAGCATCATGACACAAATCGGCAAATGATATACGAGCATGCAATGCAAAGTAAGTGAGAAAACATTGAACAATAATTTTTTCTATTTTGGGAGCCGGTAGTGTCTAGAGTGGCTAAGCGTCTAGATGGTTGGAAAGGGGTGTATTTCTCTTTGGGGGGGAGGATCGCTATTTTACATTCCTGCCTAGCTAGCATCCCTCTTTACTACCTTTCCCTTTTTAAAATCCCTGTTAATGTAGCTAATAGGATTGAGAGGATGATGAGGGACTTCTTTGGTCGGGGGCTGGTGAGGGTAAGAGAGATCAGTTGGGACCATGTTTGCCGGCCGAAAACTGAGGGGGGCTTGGGTGTTGGTAGGTTGGTGTCCAAAAACATTTCGCTAGTGGGTAAGTGGTTATGGAGTTTTCCCCTAGAATCTGACTCCCTATGGCACCAAGTTATCAGATAAAAGTACGGCCTTCAGCATAATGGGTGGGGCGCACAAGCCAGCTCCACTGTCTCCCATGCTTGCCCTTAGAAGTTCGTTTCCCAGGTATCGTCTTTATTCTTTTCCCTGGTCAGGTATAATGTGGGTAATGGTCAACGGGTTCGGTTCTGGGAAGATGTGTGGAATGGTGAAACTCCTTTCTCTTCTACATATCCGCGGGTTTTTTGTTTGTCCACTCTTCACGGGGCGCCTGTGACTGATTTTTACTCAGAAGCTGGTGGTTCCTGGGACTTACAGCTTCGACGACCACCCCGCGATATAGAAATGGAGGAACTCGTTTCCCTAATGGGTGTCCTCCACACTAGGCTTCTCGTCCCTAGGGACGATTCTCGGACTTGGATTGGGGACTCCTCTGGGGTTTTCTCTTCCAAGTCCTTCCATCATCTTAGCCTTCCGTCATAGTTTACACATTTTCCCCTTTCCTCTTATGTTTGGAAGTCCAAGGTTCCTCTGAAGGTTCGTGCTTTTGTGTGGACTTTGGTGCTTGGTAAGGTGAACACTAGTGATATGGTGCAACGGCGGAGGCTACACATGTGTCTTGTTCCCAGCATGTGTGTGATGTGTCGGCAAGACGGAGAGAGTTGTTAGCATTTGTTTGTGATGTGTAGTTTTGCGAGGGCCTTGTGGGATAGGCTGTTGTGTGCTACTGTGGGGCAATTCCTACAGTTTCGATTTTCTGCTATGGGGAGGGGGAAGGAGGGTAGGATTTTGTGGCGGTGTGCCTGTTTAGCTATTCTTTGGTGCACTTGGTTAGAGAGGAACTCGAGGATTTTCTCTGACGCGGGAAAGTGTATCGATTTAGTTTGGGAACATATAGTTTATTTGGCCTCCCTTTGGGCGAAAGCGGATGGTGCCTTCAAGGGGGTGCCACTCACGGTCATTCAACGCTATTGGCGTGATTTGTAGATACTTTGTTTTTATTTTTGTTCTTTGAGGATACCTTATCCTCCATTTTGTATTCTTTCACTATTTGATTAATAAAAATTTTCTCTTATCTAACAAAACAATAATTTTTTCTATAAAATTTCAATGAGGTATACTAGGGGTATTTATGTCCAGAAATTAGTTTGACTTTCCGGAATCTCGTTGCAGTATACCTCAGTGTACTTAATCAAAAGTATGTATCTCTCTGTAATTTTGCCAAACCTCAGTATACCTTAATGTAATTTACCCATAAATAATTTTAATAACCTTGAGTGGGTAGCTCCTGAGATTTGTTCCACAGGTCCCAGGTTCTCCTCAGCGCCACTGGAGGCTTTCCTGGTCGTTCACTTCATGGCCCATGGGATTAGTCGGGCAATGCTCGGATACCCAAGTTATCTAAAAGAAATTTTTTTTTTAGATAAGAAAATTTTTTATTAATCAAATAGTGGAAGAATACAAAATGGAGGACAAGGTATCCTCAAAGAACCAAAATAAGAATAAAGTATCTACAAATCACGCCAATGGCGTTGAATGACCGTCAGTGGCACCCCCTTGAAAGCACCAGCCGCCTTCGCCCAAAGGGATGCCAAATAAACTATATGTTCCCAAACTAAATCGATTCCTTTTCCCGTGTCAGAGAAAATCCTCGAATTCCTCTCTAACCAAGTGCACCAAAGAATAGCTAAACAGGCACACTGCCACAACATCCTACCCTCCTTCCCTCTCCGCATAGCAGAAAAACGCATCCGTAGGAATTGCCCCACCGTGGCAGGGCACACAAAAGGCTCCCCACACAACAGCCGATCCCACAAGGCCCTCGCAAAGTCACACATCACAAACAAATGCAAACAACTCTCTCCGTCTTGCCGACACATCACACACATGCTGGGAAGAAGACACATATGTGGCCTCCGCCGTTGCACCATATCACTAGTGTTTACCTTACCAAGCACCAAAGTCCACACAAAAGCACGAACCTTCAGAGGAACCTTTGACTTCCAGATATAAGAGGAAAGGGGAAAAGAAATACAATTTTGAATTTCTCTTCATCTGGTGCTTGAGTCAGATCCAACCCGTCGGACCTGTTAAAGCATCAAACCGGAAGGATGGCGGGTTTGACGTCTTGTCCGGTTTTAAAAACAATTCCCGTTATTGATTTGATATGCTTGTACTTCTAAAAGTCAACCTAAAGGAATCGGAACAAAATGGATCATTAATGCTTGCTTGACATCCCTTTTTTAATTTCCGTCTTAGAAACTTGAAGTAGTTTCGCATTCTCGCGGCAACCATGGTTTGAGTTATGGCACTCGTTCAAATAAATAATCTATCATATTTAGTGGTGAGTTTTAACATACCCTATTGTGTTAAGGGTGCCAAAAATGTTATGTTTGCTGCAGCCAATTGGTGTGTGGCTCTAGTTTTGACTAAGTTCATTATTTGTACTTGTAGCATATACATTTTTATGTATTCGAAAGTACAATCAACATCTCGCGAATCCTGCCTGGAGAATGATTGTGTAACTTGCATGTTCAGTGCAGGAGGAGTTGGAAACTTTGTTAGAAGAATCTGGGCATTTGAGGACCCTTGCTTTTCTTTATGCGAACAAAGGAATGGGTTCAAAAGCTCTAGCTATTTGGCGTGTTTTAGCTCGAAGTTATCCATCTGGCTTGCACCAAGACGATGTTGAGACATATGATCTGAGTGATACATGTTCACTACCTATTTCCAGCAAGGAAACTGCTGCAGTTGAAGCATCGAAAATCCTCGAGGAGTCAGCTGAGCAAGAATTAATTTTGCAGCATCTTGGATGGGTATGTGATTCTTCTTAAATCGAGTAATTTACTCGAGGTTGGTGATCCTACCTAATTTTTAACTTTTATATTGTGTAGATATCAGAAGTTAGCGAGGAACTTGCAGTTCAAGTTTTAACATCTGACAGAAGGATCAATCCACTTCCACCTGGTAGGTTTCCTTTTTCAAAGCTGCAACTTATACCTGTATGTAGGTTTAGATATTTACGATGTCAATGTGCATTTCTGCCCATCCTCCTTTCAGTTACTTTTAGATTACGAGAAATGCTTTCATGACTATGACTTGAATATTTCAATGCTAGCAAAACCAAAATTGGGTTCCATATTTGGATAACTATTAGCATGACATTTGGCTGTATTTCATAGGAACATTATTTCTAATTTTCTTAGATTATTTGTTTCATTTCTCTCTAGCATGATTGTGTTTAGTAAACCACACATGACTTTGGGTTATTGACTAATAGCTCATTTTGGAATGTATGAGTATGTCATACTTTTGGATTTGCCTGACATCTCTTTTATAGAGGGGAAATATTATTGATAAAAAGAAGGGAGAAAGCAAAAGTGGTCAGAGAATCAGCAGTTTCCACCAGAAGCCCAATTATGTGAACAAATCAGTCAAAGAAAAAATGGATTATGCTTCTGAAGCAAGAACGCAAAGCGAAGCTAAAATAATCAATCAGAATTAGCAATCTGCTCACAAAAATGCTTCAGAAATTTAGCTGGACTAGTGGTAGATTCAGTCTTACAACCAAAAGCCTGTACCACAAGACATTAGCGATTGAAAAAATGGAAAACAAATGCCTAACCATCTCTCTAGCATCTTATCACATAAGATAAACACTGGGACAGAGAACTCTATAAGGTCCCTGTGCATCTATAATTTGTTGTTAGAGTTAGAGATTATCCAGAATTTCAATTCGAAGAAAAGTTTTCACCTTCTTTCTGTTGATGTCATAATAAAATTTACATATGAATGTTTATGAAAGGAGGTTTGTTACAAGTGTTCTAGAATGAATGGCCAAAAAAGACTTTGGAGATTATGTTATCTACACTCTTTGAGAATAATCCAGTAATCGCAACAATAACTACCCAGTATGTCTTCCGCCCTGGGCGGAGTCTGGGAAGGTGTAGATGTATCCAGCCTTTCTCCTAGCTAGTTGCCTAGCAGATAGGCTGTTTTTGATAATCCAAGAAAGAAATCACTCTTAACATAGAAAACGGTACACAAACACAAAGTATAAATCCTTCATTATATACACTTCGAGTCCAAGTAAAATACTAGAATTTTTGAGATTATAGATTCTTAAAGTGAGAGAGATGCGTACTAAATTAGTTACACCCTGCCACACCTAATAAACCTTTCTCTCTTCCCTTCCCTCCCCATTGCACAACAAAAACCCTACCTGCCACCACCACCATGACTTTAACCGGCACTCCTGCCTTAACGTCTTCTCCAAATCCTACCTACTAGTACTCCTATCATTGCCCCCAACGTGAAAAGAAACAAAGGAGCCCCTAGACTGGAAAAAATAATGATCAGGATTATTGCGTGCCCTTTTGCCCCTCAAACTTCTACGACTTGCACAGTTGCACCTACGACCTACCCCATGCTTGGGTGTTTATCCCTTTCGATCTTTCTCTTTCAATCTTTCTATCTCTTGCGTGCACATGCAGCCTTGAGTTGGTTTGCATATTTCTGCATTTGTTAAAATGATACAGCCACCGTTACCACGTGGATGTTCAATAGAGGAATGAAATCATTCCTGATTTGGAGGTGACTTCTCACGGAGGCCACATGGTGGCATCAAGAGACCAGGGAGAGGCTTTTCTCCTTCTGCCTCTTGCTTTCCTCCTTTCTCCAGTTGAAATTCAATACTATGTGAATATATAGTTATGCAAAACATTTTCCTGTTTTCTCAAGGAGTACTCTATCTAGCCTTCTGATTTGTTTACATATTTGTCCATGATTATGCTAGTGTGGCTAGTCATTAAGAACAAAAATGAGAGAGATTTCTTGTGGACTAGGAGGTGCGAAAGGGTTTTTGTTGGGTCGTTTTAGAGGAGATAGCAAACAGTTCAATCAACAGAAAGAAGAATGAGCCTGAAAGGCCCCAAACGTAAGCATCGAGAGGGAAGAAAGGATGATAATTTGGTCCTGAAAGCTTTTGTGACTGGAAGCTCTATCACAGAAGATCCCCTCTTTTCCTCTTGAGGTTGAGCCACAAGACAAACTACGTGTAAAATATATAGCCTTGTAAATGTACTGTATAAAAAATAGCTATGCAACCACTGAAATTTTTTATTCAAAAAACTTCCAGAATGTCACATCCGTTTCTAACGTACTGATTTCAGATAATTCTCTGCTTCAGTTACGTATTTGATTGAAAAAAGGCTAGTGTCATTCCATAAAAATTGGGTTTTGGATGTATTCTATCATTAAGTAACTGAGCAAAGTAACGCAGTTTCGGAATTCATTCTTGAAAGTAAGACGTAGTTCCTAATACTTCTACGTTGTTCTCACTCCAGATAATGTGATTGCGGCTATTGATCCAAGGAAGGTTGATATTCTTCAAAGGTAATAGATACTTTCTATTTGCATTTATATTAGGGGAAGGAGTGAGGGGCCTCCATGTTGTGTTTCCAGCTTTGAAAATTTCCATGGATGAGACTTTCTGTATTATGTCAGCATTGTCAGAGTTTAGTATGCAATGATGTGCGTATCACACAGTCACAAAGAATCTAGAAAGCCCTTCAAAAAAGTTGGCAATACAAAGTTCTTTTTCTTGAAAATAAAATAAAATTGAACTTTATGAACACTTGAAGTATATGTTGATGTGAAGGGTATGTTGAATGTTAAGAGTAGCCAAAGTGTGTGAAACTGGGTTATCCTCCGAGTTCCTTTTTCTAATATAGTTTTAGTTATTTTCTTTTTTCCCCATTGGTATATTGGAAAATTGAATTATAATTACACTGTTACCTTTGGCTTCTATATTTATGATTAGTTTGTTGTTACCTCGGCGGGATCATATCTTGGTTCCCTTCTTCAAAATATGGATGAGCTACTTTTGGAAATTTTCCCAGTCAAATAAAAAGGAATAAAGAATAAAAGGGAAAAAATTGTACAAGTTGGAAAACATTGAACTAAAAGACGTTGCTTGGCTGAAACCATGGATGTAAGTAAGTCCAATATGTGATTTCTGACCACTGTTTTGTCCTACTGCTTGTTCGCCACTTTGAGAGTTCTAGTACGCTGGAGAACTGCGAATCAGTACGCGGAGTATAGTTCGCAGCTCTGTGGGGCTATGAGAGAATTAGGTAGCCCAGAACCGAGAATTCCAGCGCCTTTTATAAAAAGGGAACAAACATATTAAAAAAACATTAAGATGAACAAATAATTAACATGCAAAAAATAATATGGACAAATACTCAATCACCCAACCAGTCACTAGTGAGAGATGCAAAGACTGAGTGTGCGGGTGAAGGACTGAGGTCTGACCGTCTGAAGGGGGTGGGGGGTGAGCTCTGAAATTGATTGAGAGCAGTGAGGCAAATGAAATCAAAACCCTAATTTGCTTTATATAGTCAATTATATTTATGGAAACTAGCTCGGTCCCTTCGGGTTTTTTCCCCGGGTTTAGACCTTACCGGCACCTGGAATCCCGAAATTGAGACCAGGAGACCGAGCTGGTTCCCGGCATATGGTCTCCAGTTTGCCTGTCTGTAGATTTTGAACAACCCTAACATGTAAAGTTGTAAACTAATAGTCACTAAGTAGAGCAAATAGCTCAATTGATTTTTAGCTTGCAGAATAAGCACTTGACAACTCATACACTGCCAGACTTGCAGACTAGTACGGAATAAAGG
This sequence comes from Tetragonia tetragonoides, assembly GCA_038025085.1. Classification (NCBI taxonomy): domain Eukaryota; kingdom Viridiplantae; phylum Streptophyta; class Magnoliopsida; order Caryophyllales; family Aizoaceae; genus Tetragonia; species Tetragonia tetragonoides. Next base: position 26,179,214 of record CM076150.1, read on the forward strand.
CTTAGGATGTTTTTTGAGGTTGTGTCGGGGATGCGAATTAATTTGTCTAAGTGTAGTTTGGCGGGGGTCAACGTGGGGGAGGATGTTCTGACTTCCCTGGCTGGCCTAGTGGGTTGCCAGGTTCAGCAGTGGCCGCTTACTTATTTGGGGGTGCCCCTCGGAGGTAATCCCAGATCGGTTTCCTTTTGGGAACCGGTGGTGTCTAGAGTGGCTAAGCGTCTAGATGGTTGGAAAGGGGTATATTTCTCGTTGGGGGGGAGGATCACTATTTTGCATTCCTGCCTAGCTAGCATCCCTCTTTACTACCTTTCCCTTTTTAAAATTCCGGTTGGGATAGCTAATAGGATTGAGAGGATGATGAGGGACTTTCTTTGGTCGGGGGTTGGAGAGGGTAAGAGGGATCACCTGGTTAGTTGAGACCATGTTTGCCGGCTGAAAATTGAGGGGGGCTTGGGTTTTGGTAGGTTGGTGTCCAAGAACATTTCGCTAGTGGGTAAGTGGTTATGGCGTTTTCCCCGAGAATCTGGCTCCCTATGGCACCGAGTTATTAGAAGCAAGTACGGCCTTCAGCATAATGGGTGGGACATCCGAGCCAGCTCAACTATCTCCCATGCTTGCCCTTGGAAGTTCGTTTCCCAGATATCGTCCTTATTCTTTCCCATGGTCAGGTATAATGTGGGTAATGGTCAACGGGTTCGGTTCTGGGAAGATGTGTGGAATGGGGAAACTACTTTCTCTTCTACATATCCGCGGGTTTTTCGTTTGTCCACTCTTCACGGGGCACCTGTGGCTGATTTTTACTCATGGTGGCTCATGGAACCTACACTTTCGGCGACCACCCCAGGATATAGAAATGGAGGAACTCGTTTCCCTCCTGGGTGTCCTCCACACTAGGCTTCTCGTCCCTAGGGACGATTCTCGGACTTGGATTGGGGATTCCTCTGCGGTTTTTTCTTCCAAGTCCTTCCTCCATCATCTTAGCCTTCCGTCACAATTTCCACATTTTCCCCTTTCCTCTTATATTTGGAAGTCCAAGGTTCCTCTGAAGGTTCGTGCTTTTGTGTGGACTTTGGTGCTAGGTAAGGTGAATACTTGTGATATGGTGCAACGGCGGAGGCCACATATGTGTCTCCTTCCCAGCATGTGTGTGATGTGTCGGCAGGACGGAGAGAGTTGTTTGCACTTGTTTGTATTGTGTAACTTTGCGAGGGCTTTGTGGGATCGGCTGTTGTGTGGGGAGCCTTTTGTGTGCCCTGCTACTGTGGGGCAATTCCTACAGATGCGTTTTTCTGCTATGCGGAGGGGGAAGGAGGGTAGGATGTTGTGGCGGTGTGCCTGTTTAGCTATTCTTTGGTGCACTTGGCTAGAGAGGAACTCGAGGATTTTTTCTGACACGGGAAAGAGTACCGATATAGTTTGGGAGCATATAGTTTATTTGGCATCCCTGTGGGCGAAGGCGGCTGGTGCTTTCAAGGGGGTGCTAATGACGGTCATTCAACGTCATTGGCGTGATTTGTAGATACTTTCCTCTTATTCTTGTACTTTGAGGATACCTTATCCTCCATTTTGTATTCTTTCACTATTTGATTAATAAAATTTTTCTTATCTAAAAAAAAAAGGATGTTCAGGAAAAAGCAAATGGGTGACTAATTTTGTCTCAGTCTATTGTTATTATGTTAGCAAGTACAGATCAAACTTCAAGTATCAGGCACAATCAAGTTAATCACCAATCCCAACAGTCATAGTGATATTTAAGCATACAATCAACAATAAAGAACACAAATGTGAACAACTATGAAGTACAGAGAACAGAAAAGAGTCACCATAAAATTATTGTTGTTAACCCCTCTTAACCTACATCTATGTGGGCTAAGGCTTTTGGGAGGGATAAGGAGATGAAGCTACTGTGGCACAATGCTGTTTTTGCTATCCTTTGGTGTTGCTGGCTAGAGTGGAATGCCAGAATTTTCTCTGGAGGGTCCCTAACACCTGAGGCACTTTGGGATAGAGTGACTTATTTAGCTTTTATGTGGGCCAAGGCTGGAGGGACTTTTAGGAGTTACTCGATTACTGAGCTTCAGAGAAACTGACATAATTTGTTGTAATCTCTTAAGGAGGAGAACTTGTCCTCTGGTGCTGTTTTCACAGCTATATTAATACAAATTTTCTATTATCTAAAAAAATAACCTACATCTACTCCTATACTTTTCGGGATTTCAATACACTTGCCCCTCTTTTGAACTAGCCAGAGCAGCCTCTAACAACAATGCAGCAAGCAAATCCTCATGCCAGGGAGCTCCTTTTCAGCCAAGGTTTAAAGCCTCAAACGGGGTCTTTACCAGCACTCAAACCTATTACCAGCTCAAGAAACCTCACATAATCCTATTCCAGTTTAATGAGCTCAATGTGACTACAAAAATGAAGTTTGTCACCCCAAAATAGCTCTCTTTTAGGTTTGAAAATGGCGCAGCAGACTTTATTTGATGAGCTCTCATGCATAACTCCGCCGAATTTTAGGTTCCAATTACAGATTTTTATTGTATAATTTCATTTTTACATGGTTATTACTTATTCAGGCGCGGTTGGAACAGATAATTACTTACTCATCTTCTTCTACAATAGCTTCAAGGTTCAATCTTTTTGTTCTACTTGAATCCCGGTCGATTCACACTACGCGGTAGATGTAACTCTGGAAAAATGATTAATATTCTTCTGGCTGCTGAGGCCTGCTGGTTGTGTGCTTCTGCTGCATTAGTAAGCTCCACCCTCATCTTACCATTTCCACATGACGATTGAACGTAGTTGTACCAGCCAATAGCAAATCTTAGTTCTACAGTGAAAATTGTGCTTTGTTTTCTTCGTCATATTTGTTTACTTTTCTCAAAATACATCTAGGGCCTGTTTGGTTGGGGCAAATGGAATGCAATGGAATCAACAAATCCATTTCCAGTGTTTGGTACGCGTATTTGAGCAAGGAACTTGAATCCCTTAGGATTCAAAACCCCCCCAATCTAACACCACTTGGAACTCCCCAATTTCTAGTGGAATCAAAATGATACCTCTCCTTATCATTAAAAAAATCAAAATAAAAACACAAATCATAAATAAATACATAAACCCACTTTCGCTCTCCTCACCCACACACCACAGATCCACTGTCTGGCCATAACCACCACTCGTATGGCCACCACCTTTGCCCGTCTAACCACTGCCTCATTCCGGCGACCACCACGACCACCTCTCTCCTCCTCACGCAAGCCCACAAAACGCCGACCCATCATCTCTCACCACCATCTCTCCACCAGCCCATCACTAAAAAAACTCCAACCACCACACTTCCTTGGCCTCTCACCATCTCTTTCTCTCTCCTTATCGTGACCCACAACCTCTCCCTGGGTTATGGTGGTGTGAGAATTGGTCGCCAGGGGTGGGGATGAGTGATTTCGTGGTGCTTGTGGGACTGAGTGGTTGTGGACTTGTGGTGGTGGCCTAGTGGGGTTGGTGGGGCTGGTGTGATGTTGTGACTGAATGGTGGTGGTGGTGGCCTGGTAGGGTTGGTGGGGCTGGTGTGATGGTAGGATTGAGTGGTGGTGGTGGCGGCCTGGTGTGGTGGTGGGGATGGTGTGGTGGTGGTGGGGCTGGTGTATGTGATGAGGGTGGTGCCCGGTGGTCAGATGTTTTGTGGGGAAGGAGAGAGAAAATGGTTGGGTTTTTATTTTGTGTAATTGCATCTTTAAACAATTAAACAAAATACATTTCACAAAAAAAATAATTTTTTTTATTCAATACCATCATTGACCCAAACAACTTATAACAAGTATGGAGTCCCATTCCATACCCAAAGGTTTCAAATTCCATACCAAATCTATTCCACTAACGTGAACCAAACGACCCCCTAGTAAAACAAGGAGGTATCCTGCTGAGGGTGAGTTTTGGGGAGGTCCTGATGTATGCAGCCTTACCTCTAGCTAGTTGCCTGGTAATCATATTTTTACTCTAGTACTTCTCACAAGGCTTTCTTGCCTAGGATCGGGATAGGAGGATCAGATGGGTACAGTCTTACTCTATGATTCTGAAGAGGCCGCTAGCCCGCTACACCCTTCATCCAAACACAGTACAGCATTTACTGCTTCACAACGAATAAGAAGCACAAAACAATTTAATGTAACATATTTGATTTAGTTAATTTTAATCCTATATTGAACAATTGTAGAATTTTCAACTGTCACATGCTTTTCAGTGAAAGAAAACTGATTTCAACTAACCAACTTCTTGCTTCTTCTTGTCATTCATATGATGTAATGATGCTAGGCAGCATAAATGTATACCTTTCAATTTTCATGCTAAAGCGTAATTGTGTTTTCACTGTTCATATTAGTGGGATTTAAGTAATTCATGTGTGTGAGTTGTCTGAACTGCTTGCAGTTTGACCCAAGGAATTTATTGTCCATTTCAAATGGTTATCAGCACCTTGTTCTGTGTCCAAATGAAAACCATATGTGATTAGCAGAAAAAATGTAAAGAATTTGTGCTTTTGTGTACAATGCTGAATTTTGACTCTCATCTGCTAATTTGCGCAGATATCTCCAGTGGTTGATTGAAAATCAAGACTCTAGTGATACTCAGTTCCATACATTATACGCTCTTTCCCTTGCTAGATCAGCTCTAGACACTCTGGAGCAGGAAAATAACTGTGGCTTTGAAAGGAATATTCCCCCTGAGAGCCCCGTCAGGGAAAGAATACAATTTTTTTTACATTCTTCTGATTTATATGATGCAGAAGAGGTCCTTGAGTTGATTGAAGGATCAGAATTATGGCTAGAGAAGGTATGTTATTTTGACTTAAAAATGTATGGGTCTAATCAGAATTGTTTTGTAGGAGGTAATCAGCTTGTTCTGAATGAATCAAATCTTTTTACTACACTTCATGGTGGATCTTGATTTTGTCTATTGTGTGCTCATCTCTTCTCTTCTTCTTTATGGTTGGGGAGGGGGGGGGGGGGATGGTTATGTGATGTGAGGAGAATAATCTATTTGGACTTTGATGCGTTAGCAAAACTGAAGGTTTTAGCTCGTTTTTTTTGAACAATGGATGATTTGATTATATTTTGTGAGTTTTGATTAAATAAGCACAAAAGAGGATAAAAGGAAGGTGAAACAAGGATATAACTTGAGATAAAGGCTAGGCCACCACTCAAAGTTTAAGGATCCACCCCCAATGGACTAAAGGCTGAGCCACCACCCAAAGGTTAAAGGAACCACTCAAATCACCACTAGATAAACTAGATAAAGAAATGAGATTTTTGATAGTTTACTCAACTTGAGCAACCAGTTTTCATATTCATCAAAATCTGTCCGTTAAATCAGCTGTGCTTACATATTTATAGGGGTTACAATTGTGCCCTAATGACCTAGGAATACTCTAGAATGGGTGAGCTGTCCAAGAGTAGTGCCCAAGCAACTTGAAACTTCTGTATTCTGCCCAAAAACGAGCCAAATACATGTACTACAATTGAGAGCTGATTTCCTTGCGATTTGGACCACTTGACAGCTGTTACTTGTCCTTGCACAAGGACAAACGTGGGTGAGCTGTAAGAGGAGCCTCAAGCTTTATCCTTATCCATCCCATGTGCTTTTAGACTCTCCTCATTCAGCAGCTACTTAGGGAATTCAAAATGCAATTAAAACTTCCTAATTAACTAATTACATGCAACATAATTAAGCTAACTAAGTACGAACATGTGTACGAACATTTGTACGGACAAAAACCATGTTAATCAACTAATCATGATAATTAAGCTAATTGCAAGATTATTTGTGTATGGGCATGTGCACGGCATGTTGTACGGACTAATAATGTACGGACTAATCAGGTTAATGCCATTGAAAGGACATTAAGGCCCCTAGGACCATTGATGAAGCCACCATGTACTAAAAGTGTGCCATAGAACATGATAGTATCATTGATGGACCAAGAACAGATTGTATGGCACTTAAGTGAAGAGAGGAGCTTGATGCCAACGCATCAGACTTGTTATGTTGAGTCGAAAAAGGGGAGGGGATCTACTTAGACTAAATTATGTTTTCGTTTGTTTGTTCATAATTTAAGCTATGTTTGTAGCACTTCTTCTTTGAATGTGCATAACCCTGCTTGCTCTGATAGTGTGGTCAATTTTCTGAGCATTGATCTTCTTTCTCATTCCCTCTATGGCAGGCTATTCTATACAGGAAATTAGGTCAAGAGACACTGGTTCTTCAAATTTTAGCTTTGTGAGTATCATTTCTGCTATATTATCTGTTTTCTCACCATTAACGTACACATTATAAATTGTGAGCTATCGAGTGAGGCTATGTACATCAGACATCGTCCCTTCCAAATTGTGCCACAGACGGTAGCTTTGAGAAGCACTAGGGTAATGGTCTGGTATAATAACCAATGAAGGACTATTGTCCTCTAAATTTTGTACTGTTACTTTTTATTCATTAATTAAACATTTTCTTATCAAAAAAAAAAAATTTGATAACCAAGGAAGATGTGAGCTTGAACGAAAGGTTATGTTTTATTGCAAAGTTCTTATTATCATTCAAAGGGTTCCTAGCTGAATCGCTAAGTTTGATGTAGTGAAGGTTAATGTACGGACTTGTAGAAGCATTTGCAAGCTTAGATGAAAGCCTTTCAGTAGATGTATCAATTAACTGTTATTGGAAGGTGTTTAAAGATGGAGTTTTTGTTAGAGATGCTGTATGCAGAACAGGCGATTAAGGCTTCTGGGGTTTTGAGAGATTTTTTGACAGATAAAAGGGACTCTAGGAGGTGTGGTAAATTACAGGGTTCATAGTTGAAAGATGGCCAAAGTAATTTGGAGTACGGAGAGCGACTTCAATGGACTTGAATGGTACAAACTAGAACCAGATTTTAAGCTCTTAGATTTTTGTTTGTGTACCCTTCGTGTTTAGGTAGTAGGTGGTCTTATTTTGTGATAAGATAATTTTCTGGGAGGGTGTTTGTGTTTCTTCTTTATGTTCATTTTAATTCCGGCAGATCATTGTCCTCTGTTTTCGTCTAGTAATTTTTTACAGAACAATAAATCTTTATCAATAATAAAGAGGCCTGTACAAAGCAAGGAGTCTTTAGAACAAGAAAGGCAATACAATAAAGCCTTACGGTCCCTCTGTACATCACTCAATAACACTCTTGAAAAGATTTTATTAGCCTAAGCTCATATGCCCATAAGGAAGCAAAGTGCTCCACTTTGTTCAACACTTACTCCTTCAGAAGCAATTGATCCCAGAAAATTGAATTGTTCTGCTCCATCCATGACCACCAAACTACAGCAAGCAACACACACCTCCAAAGCATCTTCCCTTCCCAAAAACCGCTATACGATCCCCCTCAAGCAACAACTACACGGGCAAACCGGTTGAACTGAAATGGAGGGAGTAATTACAATATATCTGAGGTGTAGTTGAACTGAGCCAACTTGTAATTAGGTTCTGCGTGGAAGTCGACTTGTCCTTGTTTGGTGTAATATTGAAATCTCATTAACATATGCTTTGTCTTTACTTAAGAGCAATCATATTCCACGGTAGAAGACCCAGTTACTTAGGATAAGGAAATGATTGATGATTCCAGTCCATAATCTTTCGTTTCTTCTCGATTGAAACTGCAACTACGAATAAGATACTTGCCGTTTCCAGGACAAGAAGGGAGCAAAATAATGCTCCGACCTATTATCCACGACCTGATTCCAGAATAAAAGACAGGCTGCACACACAGTTTGAAAAGATGCCTTGGGTGAACCTCTTTGATATGATTCTGGAGCAGACCTTTCTGACACATTCTATGATTTGCAGAGGGCGTCTTTGGTCCTTTAAACTTGCACTATCAGTGATTCAGTGGTGTTGTGAAAAAATTAGTATATCTGTTTACAAAAGGAAGGTAGATGGATCAGTAAATGAATTGGTTCAGAGATTAGCCCCCTGGAACCTTTTGGACATTGTTAAGGGAATGAAACTATAGTATTCTGTCAAGGATTATACAACAACTTTGTGTGAATGTGGAAGTTGATGACAATTTTGGTGGACTAAATCGACTCATGAAGTGTGTTGCGCAATATGTGAAGCTGTTTTTCTCCTTTGTAATTAAATATTGTTTGGTAATCTAAGAAATTTATTTTTCATCATTTCACATGTTGGGTTATTTGTAACTTATACTTAATGATCTATCAGGAAGCTGGAAGACAGTGATGCTGCTGAGCAATATTCTGCTGAACTTGGCCGACCAGATGCCTATATGCAGTCAGTTATTCATTATCTAGTCATCTGTTACTCTTCTTAAAGTTCAGAATATATTTTTAATGTCTCTTTATAGAGCTCTATACGGTCCTTTGATTAATGTTGCTTTGTGATCACATCAGGTTGCTTGATATGTACTTGGATCCTCAGAATGGTAAAGAGCCTATGTTTAAAGCTGCAGTTCGCCTTCTACACAATCATGGAGAATCACTTGATCCTCTGCAAGTTCTAGAGGTATGGAATTAGACCTTCCCCAAAACAAAAGCAAACACATGATTACATGATTAGTGCTTGAATAAAGATCCTTTTCGATAAAAAGAAAATTGTATGAACAAAGCATTGTATCAATCAAGCTGAAATAACAGTAAGGGAGGACAAGATGTCCTCAACAGAGTTACAATTAGAAATTAGCCGGGTTTCTGGACATCAGAAATAGTAGCTCCTAAGAGCTTCTCCTGCCTTCGCCCACAGAAAAGCCAAGTTTTTGAATAGAATAACAGTGTAAAGAGTAACCAACTTTTGCTATTAACAGAACATTTGTTATGGTTTTCTGGTATCCTGTATGTGTGACTGAAGAGGTCCTATAGGTCCATAGAGCATACATATTTCTAGTACAATATAGCTGGATAAATGTTATGGGAGTTCATGTATGGAATACCAGATCTTCAATTCTGTGTCTATCCATTATTGATTCAGCTTTTAAATACTGCCTCTCCTCTACAGAGATTGTCGCCAGGTATACCTCTGCAACTTGCATCAGAGACAATATTAAGAATGCTGAGAGCTCGACAACACCATCATCTTCAAGGAAAAGTAAGTTCATTTAAACAACCTTAATTCTGTTTGTGAGGCTGTGTGCTCAATAATTTAACTTTGCAGGCTTTTTACTTTTTCTGCTTACTCTCGTCACCCATAAACATAAGAAAAGATATGAAAAGTGGATACTTCCTTTGTTTTCAGAGATTTTCTTCGGCCTAATTTTGAATTTTTTTAGATTGCATGGATTGTTTTACTGCGTGATCTTGTGTAGTTTTACTTTACTGCCTCTCATTGATCTAAATACTGTTGTGTGCTTAGTAAGAGTTGTTATTATGGCTGTTTTTAGAGAACTAATAGTTTTCCCCAACACTTTAAGTCGGTGCATTAATTATGCACTAAACTACAAATATTTGCACTTTGCAGCAAAGTCAACTTAAACTCAACTTAGACTCAAGAAAGTGTTTATTGTCATAGTGACTGAATATATGTGATTGATGATAGTTGCAGGCATGTTATTTCCACTTGCACCTGTACTTGTTAGTAGTTCTGTGTTGCGGCTTGCGGGGTACATAGTATGTGTGTACCTACTTGCCAAGGCTTGCTTGGCTTTGACATCTGCAGAGATTAATAAGACCTGAAATCATGTGCAAATCATATATCTTACATATTGTACCTTTGAGTAGTTCCATATGGGGCATATAGAATGTTTTTACCTCGTCGGAATTTGTCAACCTACACAAAATCAAATAAATCCTAGTAGCAACACGATGTCGACTAAGATCTGAAATCACATGTGCTAATTGGGCATGTGGCCAATCAGTACATAGATAATTTAAGCACACCCGCTAAAGATAAGTTGAATATAACTTAGCTACACTTTTAGTACTTGTGTTGCTGGCCATGTTAATGGAATGCTTTGTTGCATGTTAATTCCTGTGAGCCCATTCCCCCTCCACCCAGCGGTTGGTTTGATGAGCTTATGATTTGGGTCCATTGATTTTTTTTTTTCAGGGAAAAAGAAACCGTTATTATAAAATGCAAATTTATTGCCCAAACAAGCAACAACCATCTCTTCTTCCTTAATTCGTTTCCTTGAGCTTATGCAAAATATCATCATCCTTGTCATTCCCTACTAAGCAATAGCTTTGCCAAAAGTGCTGATAGCTTGTTGTACTAAAACATCCATAGAGACCTCCTGTGGGAAGAACACAATCTGGATCACTAGCAAGAGTTACCCCCCATGTCAGTCAAATTTTCACCATTTTGCTTTCTTCTGGTTATTAAATTCAGCACAGATTTTTCCATTAGACACCCATTGTTTGGTATTTGACATATGGTCAACAGAGGTTGCCTCATCAGCTGCAAAGTGACAAAATAATTCTGCACAGGAACATCAAAGTGATCCTAATTCCAAGAGGCTTTTCTGGATCTACATTCAATAAGTTCGTTAGCCCCTCTTCCATGTCCTTCTCATCACTTTCCTTCCATGAGTTAACAGAAGCCTTGCCAGATTGCAATTCGGCTTGTCAGGCTCTTAAATTGGCTGGAGTAATAGCTATTTGTTTAGTCTCCAAATCTTTTCTGTCTCAGCCATATATTCACTCCAGATTGCAATTCAAACACAAAATCCTGTGAATGTATTGATTTGATTCCGTAAGTGAGATCACCAGTCAATACCATGTTGCTCACTTAACGGTGTTGCGGCTCTGCGTTTGAATACTCTTTGATCCTTCTTACCTGTTTTCGGGTTACTTATTGATATAATCCTGCAACTTCTGTCACAGAGAAGTATGTCATTTACAGAATCGCAGAGAGCTCAAAGTTGCTACTTTTGGTAGGAGGTTTTGATGGATGAACAGTCTGCTATGTACAATTGTCATCCATTGTATATGAACTTCATATCTAAAAGTTACAGATTAAACTTATCCAGCTGTTTTTTCCTGCCGTAATTTTAGCATTAATACTTTCAATGATTTTGCCTCTTTTTCGGAACTACCCTTTTGTCTTATATGCTTATCATTGACGAAACACTTCCTCCGATTAACCCACCTTAAAGGCTTTTCAACCACAATGCTTCATGGGAGTGTAACTTTGGTAATCGTTTGCGTCTCACAAGTAGAACCCCATGCTGAAATTTTCTTGATGTTACTGTTTCTTGTAGCAGTTATTTGTACAATGTGCAAAACTATGTTAAGTATTTTGGTACAACCTAATAAAGAAAAATGCTATGTACTTTTCTGCTTGGTTCTTGAGTCTTTTTTATGATGACTGAACCAAATGAATCTTCAAAGTACGTGAATTATGATTGACTAAACCTTTGGATTAAAGTGGACTACACTAAGGGACTGTTCAAGGAAAATGAAAACTGTTTACTTATCCGAAGCTTACAAAATGATTTCCATAGAAACACTTGCCTAGAAATAGAAAAGGTGTTCGTTCAAGAACTTATTAGATGGTTCCGGACCAATGGTCCCTCCTCTCACAAGATAAGGTGGTTACCACTTTTTATTGGGGGTGCATTAGAGGGCTCCATTTGTTTTGTGAGAGGAGGGAGCAATGGTCCTACACCATGCAATAATCTCTCTTTCAATAAACCCATCATCTCAAGTTTCTCTCCTCACAATTATCATGTTTGGGTTCGTCTTCACAGTGTACTCCTTTCGCTATAGCCACCCTCTTGTGTAAGGCAAAGGTCCCTTTGAAAGGTGGGAGCTTTTGTTTGGACAATGGCGCTAGGGAGAATCAACATCAACGATACGCTCCAGAAGAGGCAACCGGGGTTAGCTATTTCACCGGACATGTGTGTTCTGTGTCGTGCTAGTAGTGAGTCATGCACTGTAACATGGCACGTTTGTTGTGGAGTAGGCTGTTTAGTTTCTTGGGGGAACAATGGGTGTTTCCTGCCACTGTGTTGGAAATGTTGCAGGTCCACTTTTTGGGTTTCGGGAGAGATAAGAAGGTGAAGTTGCTATGGATTAATGCTAATTTTGCAATCTTATGGTTTTGTGGCTGGAGAAGAATGCCAGAATCTTCTCTATGTGTTCCCTACCACCTGATTCTCTATGGAATAGGGTGACTTTATTAGCTTCTCTATGGGCCAAGGCGGGAGGGGCTTTTAAAAGTTTTTTGATTACAGATTCATGCAAAACCCTAGATCTGTAAAACAAAAAAAATTCATGCAAAAAAATGGAGTATCACTTCTGACCACGACCCTGCTCCGTGTTTTTCTGGATCTTTTTCTCACAAAATGCTTGAAAGTAAACAGCACCTTGGTGTTTTATTGAACATCCCTCCATCTCTAGTTGGTATGAGAATAGCAAGCCGGAATTCATGGTTATTAGAGAACTAGCACCCTTAGAATACTAAGGTGTCTCAAGTCCCCATGATTAGCCTTGGCCCTTTTCAGTGCTGAATTTTCAATGCAAAAGTTGCTACTTATATTGCATATCTAGGGCTCTATTTGGTTGGGCGGAAAATCGTTTACAACTTAAAAATATTTTCAGCTGAAAATCATTTTCAGTGTAAAATATATTTCCGTTCTCATTTTCCGTTGTTTGGTAATAATGGAAAATAATTTTCCTAAAAAACTATTTTTCTAAAATGTAAAATCTGCAAACATAGTTGTGTAGATCTCGAAAAGTTAGGTGGATTAAAAGAAAAATCACCTCAAACGCATATCGGAGTAAAAAATTATACTTATTTGAAGATAAAAACAATATTGAGAAAGTGGCCCGAAAGTTCGGCCCGGGGCCACTTAAATCGGGTGCGGGTTTGATTCTATGGCCCAAAGTCCGACAACCAAGCTCGATGATCAAGTCCACTATTAGTTCTCCGGGGATATAGTGTCCCACCAACAAAAAGTTGTTTTCCATTCTTTGCGAAGGGAAAAATATTTACACCCATATAGGTGAAAATGCTTTTCCCTTTGAAAACCATTTTCCGTCTCATTATAAACCAAACAGCGGAAAATGGGAAAACTGTTTTCCAGAAAAACTGTTTCCACCCCAACCAAACGGAGCCTAGGTTTCACTTCAACATTGTCTTGGCCTATTGTGTTTTCTTGAAACATGAACCCATCATGAGTGCCTTGGCAGTTTGCACCTTTCATTTTGATGATCATTTATGAATTTTATTTGCAGATTATGCACAATCTTTCCCGTGCAGTTGATGTTGATGCTAGGCTTGCAAGACTGGAGGAGAGAGTGCGTCATGTGCAGATCAATGATGAGAGTTTATGTGATTCTTGCCATGCTCGTCTGGGAACCAAACTGTTCGCGATGTACCCTGATGATTCCATTGTTTGTTACAAGGTTGGTCTTTCATTAAGATTTATACAGTGATATCTGTTGCTTTTAACATTTTGCTCTTCTTATTGAAAAATTTGGTGGGCATTTCTGCATCCTTTATAACATGCTTCTCATGAAGCTGACATCAAAAGACACATCATTCTGCTGGAAATGCAAATCATACTGCATGCACTAGACAGTTGGTGTGAACAGATTCTTTTCTTTATTATTAAAGTATCACTTTACTGAATTGTATCACCGGGTTAAATTGTTAATTCTACTGTATGTCATGCAGTGTTTCCGTCGTCAAGGAGAATCTACGTCCTTAACGGGGCGCAATTTTGAGAAGGATAAATTGGTCAAACCTGGTTGGCTTGTATCCAGGTAGAATGGCTTGCATTATAAACTGGATGACGACTGCTATCTGTCTCTTGATAAATTAGTTTTAGGCCATGTAAATGTGATTTCATTCTGATCATTGTTCTGGTTCGGTATTCGCTTGTGAATTATACGTTATTCTATGGTTATCAAATTAGTTAGCGAACAAATTTGTGTATGTAACATCTGAAGTGTGTAGCCTTGAGCTTTTTGCCAGTTATAAAGTTGACTGATACGGATGAATACCACTCCACACAATCTCGATCGGATATTTGAGTATTTATACGCCGTTACACTATATAAGAGCCTTGTGGAAAGCTTGTTTCCGTTAAAACTTGCACTTTCTGTGGATAAAAGCTGCCTCCCTCGGTCCCTCCCATCCAAAATAAGCCGCATTGTAATTTCTTTTTTGACAACAATTTGTGGTGTACTGGTTGCACACCAATATTATTGCACATCTAAAAAGTGGTTGCTTATCACATTTGTATAGCTACCAAAAGGACGGTTGATAATAAGTCACGATGAATCTTAATATCTTATTAACCGATTGGAGAAATCTTCTTTGGCGATGAAGTTTTGGAATTTAAAGTTTCTGTTCTCCGGAAAGTTGAGAGGATGATCCTGGAGTTTTTGTTTTAGGTTTGTTTGTTTGTTTTTAAGTATGCGCAGGGAGCCATTAGGGTCTAGGAGTTGGAGTGTTTTGTGTTTTTGCGTTTGTTTCATTTGGATGTGGAGCGTAAGCGTAGGCTCGAGGGGTTCTTCTATGCTCTGCGTTTCGGGTGTTTAGAGTTTACTCTATGCCTTTTGAGCTTCGGCTCCTTTTGCTTATCTATAAAATAAGTTTAATTATCCAAAAAAGAAAACCGTAGTCAATACAATAGCAGTTTTTTAACGGCCAATTTATCAGATTAGTCTTTTTAATGATCCCATGAAAGTACTGTATTGTTTTGCGCTAACAATATTATGGTTTTTTTTTTAACTTCAATCCCATTTAAGTCGATTTATCCAATGCACCAGCCAATGACGTCCTAAAACAGTAAAACCCACCCGGAGTATAATTTTCTCATTTATTAATTACTATTTGCTTCATTTCTCTTGCATTTTCCTAATTTCTAAAATGAACAGACGCCATTTATATTAATGAGCTCTGTAAATTGTAAAGATCATGTTGCTGCAGATCACCTAAATTTCCATCATGGACTCATGGTACATGAACTGTGTCCTGCCCCCTATTGCATCTCTTGCCATGTTGTGAGTTGTGACAGACTGCCTGCAGATTTTTCTCATATTCAAATTGGTGAATGCCATATACTTTGTTTTCACCCACTACATAAAAATTATTGAAGTTTTTAGGTAACACTACAATGGAAGTCTGCGATGTTAATTGACCAATGACCCAGTGGGGATGATCGTTTTACTCTTCAGGCTCTCTTCATTATGAATAAAAGGTATCTTTTACAATAATTGTCTAAGATAGTTACAGAGTTTATCCGAGTAGTTACAATATCAGTCTCACAAATCCCAGCACAGAAGCATTTACATAAAGTACAAGAACTGAATATCTGCATCAAGTCATTCAATATCTATCAGCTGAGGAGCTTCCTCTTCTGCTTTGGCTCCTTGAGCATCAATTTCTTCTTCTGTAATTCCAGATGCTTCAACTGTCCTATTTACCCAATCTTTGAGGGGCTCTTCATTCAAGTCGAGCCTGAGAAGCCCAGCAAACATGCCACCCATGAACGCAATGGGTTCCTGGAAGAATAAGGTGAAGCTATTGAACATCAGACAACTGGTAATAGGCTAATAGCTATGGCCCCAATTGGTTGAGAACATTTAATGCACATCGACATGAACTAAAATTCTCGGAAGAAAATGCCACTGAAGAAACTCAGATACAAGAACAGGCAAAACCGAAAGCTCGATTTCTACCAAAATTCAATCAGCACTGTGATTGTAATCATTGAAATACTTGGCAAGAGTCCCTGGATGGGAGAAGGCTATCCAATATTTGCAACATTGTCGTATTCTCATATTTCCAAAATGCTGAGAGGTTCATTCTAAAAGCCGGTGTAACTCAGCTTGTTGGGCATGCCCACTAATCGACTGAAGTTGACATAGCATGAGATGCTCACTTGGGACAATTTTAACATCCAGGCTAAAGAATCAGAAGCAATCATTCTAAAAGCATGGCAATAATCCCTGGGTAGGCGAAGAGCTTCTATATATGTAATGTTGACATATTATCATATTTCCGAAATGCAGAGAGGTTCATACTTAAAACTGGTGTACGTCAGCTTGTTGGGCATGCCCGTTAATCAGTTAATGTTTGCGTAACATGAGATACTCACGTGGGACAATTCTGAACATTTGCAAACTAAGATTTGGGAGCAATGCCTCTTCAATATTGCTATAGTGCCATGAAAGATGAGCATACAAGCAGTCACCCATAATTCCATTATGAGATAGATCAGATGTCAAAGAATAAGCTTACCAAACACCCTTCGTTATCAATTTTTACACGATCTATTGCAGATGCAGGAAAACTCAGGGATACAACCATACAGGAAAGAGATCCTTATCTTATGACCAGAAAGCCATAACAAGAAATAGCAAAAGTAAAGGCATCAGTAGAATTATGCGATACTTGTCCGGATAATATGCACAAAGTTCGAAGGCATATAAGATGTAGCTATAGAACTAAAGTTTAGGGATCAAAAGTGCATAAGGTACCGACTACCGAGCAATGTGACCATTTGATCATGTCAACTTTGATACTTAACACTGCAGTTCTAAAATACATCAAGCAGACATCAGCAACTTTTGTCAACTTCACTAATGACTCAATGAATTACATGTTCATTAACTTTACTTATTGGACAGGGGACCTTGTTTGATATGAATTTATAGCGGAAGTACCAAGCAGAGCAATTTCATTGGAAAACAATGCTGCCACTTTCCAATCAAACCAACCAATGCCATTTTACAATTGGAAGCTTAATTGCCTTTTATCAGCACCAACTACAAAAAAGAAAAAAAAATCTTATGTTTGGTAGGTGTCCAGATTACAATTGAATTTATTGGGATCTTGTGTACTTTTCATCAATATACATCTATTAGCCGATTGAGTCAGTTGTGCAGATGCAAAAAGGCTTTCCAAATCAAAAGCTTCACATCGAGCATACACCAAAAAAAGTTACAACACTGGGAATCTTGTGTTTTGGATTCCAGGTTATAACTTGTCAAGGCATACAACAGCCATACATGTGTCCAACTGTACTTTGCTTCTCCCAGATACAGTGACATACTAACTAAACTACCAAACACAAAGAGCAATATATTCTTGTTTACAGTTAACACCAAGGGACACTTAAAAGGTGGCTTAGTCCCTTTCTAAATTATATAGCAGCAATTGATCACATGTCGTTCAGATACAACATTAGTGTTATTTTAGTGATATTTCAGCATCCCATGGGTGATTGATTCTAGAAGGGGTTACATTTGCAGAACGCACTCCACATAACTCAGACTCATTTTTCATTGCACAACCTACAATATACCAATATACAGACAAATTCGGACATACCTCATCCTCTTGCGAGTCTATGCAAGAGGAGATTAGGGCGTAATCAACTCATCATGACATTAAACCTCAGTATAGTGAACAAGTAAGAAAATTGTCTGAATAGAGGTTTTATGTACATTTTATTTTATTCATTTGATCCACTACTGATTTTATTTTATTTTTGATAATTAGAGGTCCATTTTGTGGCATCGAAGGAAGAAGGAGCCAAAGCTCTTAAACCAGTTGGACCCTTAACTCATCACCTATTAAAGCCAAACTAAACACACCCAAACAACACCAAAAGGCTAGAGCCATAGACACCTAAGTGAGCTAAAACATTAATGACACCTAAGTGAGCAAAAACATTAATGACACCTAAGTGAGACGTAACTCATGCACTACTGATGTTTAATGGTGGCGAAACTCAGTGAAAGCCTGAAGAAAGTGTTCAAACGTGAACACTTATCTTTGAACACTTATCTTAGAAGGCAAGGGTGCAAGAACACTGAAGTAGAAAGAGGACAATTTGGATGTTTGACGGTTTGCATGAGCTACTAGAATGCCTGATGAAGCTGCAGAATCATAGAAGGTTGGAGAGACATTTAAATCATTGAACAAAATAGAAAATGGTCAAAACCTTGCAAACGAAGAGGGCATGTACAGAGGCATGATCTTTTATCCCTTTGCAGCCACCAACGCTTTCATGTTTCTTTACTGTCTTAAATAAAGGGATTAACTGTTGGGAACATCGAAGGGATAGTAATAATATTTTTGTTCAAGGGTAAACCATCACCCTCCCTTCCCATAAACTCCGAAACAAAGGATAATCACCCTCCCTTCCTCAAGCCCTCTTTGCTTATGTGCCCCAGTACCTCAATCAAAGCATTCACTACTATAGCATTTGCTTTCAATCCCATCCCAGACCCTTTGTAACTCAAACACAAAGGAGATATGAAAAAACAAAAATTCTTGAACCCATTGCTTAGTTGGAATAAACAATCACAACCCTTCAACAAATTCAACAAAAGTCATATTTTTAACTCAATTCCCACATAAAGAGCATGCCAACAAGGTTCACAAACAGAAAATATATCACCTAAACAAATTTCAGCAACAAAATCATGATTAACTCACAAATTATGCCAAATTGTTAATAAAAAAAGAATAAAAGTTTGATTAAAGAGTTCAAAACCTTGACTGCTTCCTTAAGTATTGGTTCATCCGTTGGATTGAAGAAGAATGCTTTAACAGCAGTGGGTACCCTTTTTGACAATCTCTGCTTTGCTAAGAACTGTGGGTTGGATTTTGGGCCCAACTACACAAATCATCAACAACAATGAAAAAAAAAAAGGATGTTAAAATTGTTCATACATAGGAGCATAAAGCAATCTAAGTACACAAGAATTGGGCTGAAGAAGATTCTCACCAGAGCACACACAGGAGGGTAATTGAGGAGAAAATTAGACATGTTGCTCGATCTCCAAAATTATGGTGAAGTCTTATATCGCCCTTCCCTCTCAGTCTCACAGTCTCCCTCACACTAGCTTTCTGTCTAGCTTCAAACTTCACTCGGGCACTGGATTTTGCTTGCTGCCCATTAAGATATTTGGACTTGGGAGGTAGTGTTATTATTATTATTATTATTATTAGCGCAATTTGGTGAAAACCACCTTAACAATTACACCTTTTGTTCAGTACCACCTTTAATGTTACAAATGCCGTGGTAGTCACCCCTTAAGTGAATTTCCGACCAAATCTCTTAATTTTCTTCCCATTTTACCCTCATGTGACTTTTAAGTGATTTGACCAAATAATTAAATAAATAAAAAATATAAATATAAATAACTAAACTAATTAAACTAAAACAAATGAAATAGAAATGTAAATTGCCATAGCAGCTCAGCTCTCTCTCTCTCTCTCTCTCTCTCTCTCTCTCTCTCTCTCTCTCTCTCTCTCTCTCTCTCTCTGTTCGTACCCATCTCCATCTCTCTCTCAAGCTCTGAAGATCGTCATTAATGGCGACAAGAACTCAGCAAAGCCATGGCCGCGATGAAGTTAAAGGTTGTCGACTACCATTTTTGGCCGGCGACCATATATTGAGCTCTCAAGCCACCGATTTGTGGTTTCCGGCCATGAACCATGGCCGGCAACTCTACAATATTTCTGATTAATCTCGAGCGAGCTTCAATGGCCATGCATGAGCTTTAGAAGCTCCGATCTGCCGATTCCAAGCTAAGCTTCTCCTTTTTTCTTTTTAATTTTTTTCCTTTTTTGTCTTAATTTTCGGTTTTGTTTCAGTATTTCTCGTTTGAATGTTAGACCGGCGAAATCGATTTCAAGATGTCGATCTCGATTCTGAGAATTTCTAGCTCCTAAGGAATCAAAATTTGAGCTTGATTTTGAAGGTTTTGAGTTCAATTGTGTGTAATTGTTTGTTTAATTGTTTATTTAGTTTAGTTTTTCATTTTTTTTTAGTTTGGTCAAATCGAAGAGCTTGATGATGGTAGGGGATTGTGGAGAGTCTAAAGAGAGAGAGTAGTATAAGCTATATTGTTTGTCGGTGAAGATGAGGAGACGATTTGTGTCGGAATTTGAGGCGAGAGAATAGCGATGATGAAGATGGGCGAAATTGTTGTTCCCACAAAGAAGTTCTACTCAACTTTAATTTTTTTTTTTTTTTTTTTTTTTCTGGCTATGTTCTTCATAATCGAGATAGGAGAGTTAGGGGCTTAGGAACAGGGGAGGAGAGAGAGCGAACGAGCTGCGATGATAGCTGCAAGAGTGAAGTGTGTTGGCCGGTGGTGGTGGTGGTGGCGGCGTGGGATGAGAGAGAGTGGTGGAGAAACAGGGGAGGAGAGAGAGAGCAGATGAAATTGGAAAACAGGGGAGGAGAGAGAGAGAGAGCTGATGAAATTGGAAAACAGGGGAAGAGAGAGATGACAATGAGGTTTTGTGCGATGGTGGCGAAGTTGCCTGATGATGATGATTTACATTTTTATTTTTTATTTATTTAATTATTTGGTCAACTCACTTAAAAGTCACATGAGGGTAAAATGGGAAGAAAATTAAGAGATTTGGCCGGAAATTCACTTAAGGGGTGACTAGCACGGCGTTTGTAACATTAAAGGTGGTACTGAACAAATAGCAAGAGTTCAGGGGGTACTGAACAAAAGGTGTAATTGTTAAGGTGGTTTTCACCAAACTGCGCTTATTATTATTATTATTATTATTATTATTATTATTATTATTATTATTATTATTATTATTATTATTATTAGCGCAATTTGGTGAAAACCACCTTAAAAGTTACACCTTTTGTTCAGTATCCCCTTAACTGTTGCTATTTGTTCAGTACCACCTTTAATGTTACAAACGCCGTGGAAGTCACCCCTTAAGTGAATTTCCGGCCAAATTCCTTGATTTTCTTCCCATTTTACCCTCACGTGTCCCTCATGTGACTTTTAAATGATTTGACTAAATAATTAAATAAATTAAAAATAGAAATGTAAATAACTAAACTAATTAAACTAAAACAAATGAATTAAATTGAATTCATTTAATTTTCACCCTCCCGCCCCCCTCTCTCTCTCTCTCTCTCTCTCTTCGTCCTCCATTTTCGTCCTCTGTAATAGCTTCAATGCCCTGATGAGTTTAGTTTGGTCAAATTATTAACAGGAGTATAAGAAGGCACAATCCCGACAATTTTATAATCATCATGATTAGAATCATAACCAAACGTAAAACTTTCATGATATTGAGTAACCAACTTCAATGGTTCAGTAAAAGCGTTAGGAATAACCTGGTAATTGCGAGTACATGGATTGAGGAATATAACCCCGATTTTATTAACGACGCAAACCAAGCCATTGGAAGAGCCAAAAACAATAGATTTACCGAATTTGCGAGAATCGAAGAGCTTGATGATGGTAGGGGATTGTGGAGAGTCTAAAGAGAGAGAGTAGTATAAGCTATATTGTTTGTCGGTGAAGATGAGGAGACGATTTGTGTCGGAATTTGAGGAGAGAGAATAGCGGTGATGAAGATGGGCGAAATTAGAGTTTGAAATTAGGGATTGCCATGATTTGCAAACGCATTTGAAGCGGAGAAGGGATTTTGTTGGTAAACGGGTGAATATATGGGTTTCGATTAAATCGAGTGGAAGAGTCATCGCCATTAGAGGATTTGAAGAGAGGTTTTGTGAGTTGCAGCTTGCAGGTTAGTTGGTGAAGAAGATGCTTTTTTAGTTTTTCATTTTTTTTTTTTTAGTTTGGTCAAATTATTTAAAAGTCACATGAGGGGCACGTGAGGGTAGAATGGGAAGAAAATTAAGAGATTTGGCCGGAAATTCACTTAAGGGGTGACTTCCACAGCGTTTGTAACATTAAAGGAGGTACTGAACAAATAGCAACAGTTAAGGGGCTACTGAACAAAAGGTGTAACTTTTAAGGTGGTTTTCACCAAATTGCGCTTATTATTATTAAAACACTCAAAACATAAAAAACTGTAGTCAATTTTTTGATGAAAGCAAAGATCTTGATCAGAAAACTGGGCAAAATTAGGTTAAATTGTGGCCAATTGGGGGTAACTAGGGACAACTGAAAAGTCTAACAAGTAACTGAAGACAATTGGTGACAAATGTGGCCAAATGGAGCCAACTGGGAATCAGTTGAAAAGAACATGCCCCTAGTGTGTGTGCGTTCCCCCCTCCCCCGACAAGAGGTGTTCACCTAATGACCCAGCCCGAACAAACTCTATCCAATTTCGATCTACTTTTAGATATAGTTGTTACCGAACTTGACCCAAACTTAGATAGACACGATCTCATTTAATCTGACCGGAATATTTTTACGCTCGTAAATATTCAAGGAAGAAATAAGCCTATGTGCAATAAATCCGAATGTGATCTGAAATCGCACCGCATATTTTAATAATCAGTTATGATCGAAACCTGCACAAATGACTTGTTTGCCAAGTCTATTGAGTGTCAAGATTTAGTTTCGGAAATGACTTGTTTGATGTCAACCTAAAAACTATTAGGGAAATTCTTCACAATTGACCTAAATATTCACTAGATTAGGGTTGGAGTAAATAGGTAAAGGTAGGTGCACCCAAAAGCAATTCTATCACTATTTCTCTCTCTTCATCACTTATGTGATGGCAACCAATCTATTTTCTAAATTCTGTAATTGCAAGAAATCTGAGCTCTTAAACCCATTACATGGGGGGAAAAGGGTGTCCCAATAACAAGCATACCACCTCAATTATGAAATGCACAGAAGTGAGTCGAATCTCAAATTTTGATGTTGAATACGTGGCTATATTTTGCTTGTCTCGGGTTTTGTTTTTTGTCCTTTTCCTTGTCGTTTCTTATTTATTTATAAGGGGTCATAGGGATATGATTATTAATAGGAAAAAATTCATGAGAAAAGTAATAAGAGATATAAATAGTATAGTGGCTGAGTAGAAAGAAAATTTCCTACTTGAATGGCTAAATAAGAGGCCGAAATACAATATTGGTACTAAAAAAATCACACCACTTGCCACATTGTTTTATAAGAATAAATTCTAGCGACAATGAGGTATTAAAAAAAGTTAAATTGTGCATGTAGCTCTAAAACTAAAAAGGTTGATTACGTGATATACCAAAATCTCCCGTGATTTTTAATTTATTTATATTTTTGGTAAAAGTTTAGAAATTCTATTACCCAAAGAACTTGATTACAACTAAAAGGCAAAGGATCAAAGAGGCCACGTACTAGGTAGGGTTCCTCCTTTAATCTAATCCCTTGAGTGCGCTAATTACAACTCAATGATTGCAAGAAACAATTACAGCAATCAATCTTTGCATTTCCCTATCCCGCCTACTCATTTTTATACTACAATTTGACAGTAAAAGGCTCTAATTACAAATTTAGTCTACAGCAAAGTTGAAACTATAGAATATTTCTCCTTGCGGAAGCATGCATGATTTCTTCCCCTCCATATGTTGTAGACTAGAGTTGCTAGTCATGCTGCTACAACCTGTTTCTGAGACCTTGTGCCCTTCCTTCTGCCTATCCAGTTCACGATGCCAGTAACAGAAATTGATTTTGTAGTCCATCCCAACCAATGTTTCACCTGCTGCAACTAGGGGTGTAAATGAGTCGAGCCGACTCGGTGAACCCTTGGGCTCGGCTCGAGCTCGGGTCCCCGAGCCTTCTACGGCTCGGTTGGCTCGATTTAGTTGATTTTCATTTCTATTCGAATAAAAACCCTTATAGAGATTTCTTATTTTTTAAAGTTTTTTTTTCATATGAGAGCGTGTAAGCGATTCCTTATATTCAAAGTCAATTGCAATCGATTTAAATCAATTTTTTCTAACGATTGTGATGAAGAGTTTGAATTTGAGCCGAGTCGAGCCAGGAGCCCAAATCGAGCCGAGCCGAGCCACGAGCCTAAATCGAGCCGAGCCCGAGCCTTGATTTTTACGGCTCGGCGAGCTTCGAGCCGAGCTCGAGCAGAGCCAAAACAAACCGAGCCGAGCCCGAGCCAGGCCTGACTCGACTCGGCTCGTTTACATCCCTAGCTGCAACAGGTAAGCTCTGTACTTGAGTGTTACACAAATAGTATTTATCATGTCCCTGTGAAATCCCCATGTGAGCCATTCTATCTTTTATGAGGAGTTTGTTCAGATAGGCCAGCCATATGATGAAGCTATGTCGTGGCATAGAATTCCCCACACTTTGTCGACATGTTTACATTTGTGCATAGTTGTGATACCCTAATATTTTCTATAATTATAATATCGATTTAAAATTCATTTATAAAATAGTTTCGGAGATTTAAATCGTATATTATATGACGATTCGATTATTCAATTAAACCATAATAATATTTACGGGAATTTTGTGATTTATAATTATCAAAGTTTGGGGGATTTAATTGAATTATTTTGTGTATGAATAGGGGTTATTCATATTGTATTAATTAGTATTTAATTAGTTTTAATTAGCATTTAAATCAGAAAATTATTCCTAAACCTAATGGGATTGACTTTGGTTGACTGTAGACCTATATAAGCAAAAAGATGGGCAATGTCATCAATTTAGAAAACTGAACCAAACCCTCACAAGCCTCATTTTCTCTCTCCTCTTCCATGACATTTCCTCTCTCTTCTCTCTCTTAACCACCGTCTCTCTCTCTCCCATTACACGGCTTCCCATCGCTGGAAAACACCAGGGCCACCACCAGGTGGGCCGCCTCTCTTTCTCTCTCTTTCTCCTTCTCTCTTCCCGTACTCTATTTTCCCCCTCCCCTCTTTTTTTCGCAAGCCGCGGCTGTCGGGCCACTGCCGCGCCACCAGGCCGCGCTTGGGTGTTCGCCGGCAAGTGACTGACGTCACTGGCCCCTCCCCCCTCTCTCTCTCTCTCTCTCTCTCTCTCTCTCTCTCTCTCTCTCTCGTGATTTCTCTCTTTCTCTCTCCTCTGATCGCTGGTCACCGGTGAGCCACCACCCCCGGCCATGGTTGTCGGTGGGTGGTGGTGATGCTGATGGGTCCGACCATGGGTCCCCTTGTGAGTGATCGTGGTCGAGAGTTGCACAATAAGTTAGGGTTTCAAATTGTGTTTTCGTTTTTAATTAATTTCGTATTTTCAGTATTTTTCGATTATTGTTTTTATTTTTCTGCACTCGTTTGGAATCGAAATCTGGATTTATAAAGCCTAAATTGAGTGAAATAAATCAAGGAACTTAATAAAATATTAGATTAATATTTTTTGCTACTATTTAGATTTTCGTATTTACTAATTATGTCTCGGTAATTGTATTTAATTAGGACCTAACAGAAAGCGTGATCGGGTCGTGATTTGGAAGCTTACCTACTGTTTAGTGAGCGTTTGTTAGTTAAGAGAGTGTTCCTACCTCCTTCCAAAACCCATAAAAAGGTTTTGACTTGTTATGTGCTAATTGCCTAATGGTTGTGAATTTAATATGCGAAGCATGGTTAAATTATATCGTCGTTTATTATGAGAATTAGAATTATATTCTTCACTGTAATTATGAATTATAATGAGCATGTTGAGTTTATGAAGTTTCGTTAATTCATTAGTTCATATGCTAATTATTGAATAAGTATGGTGATGTTGGATTGTTAATATTATTATGATATAATATACGTGCTAAATGGGGTGGGTTCTTATTGAGTGCTAATGAGCACCTATTATATTTGTTGTATGTATTTGTTGAATGTGAAATTTTGGATATCATGTTATAATGCCGAAGTGCTGCCGATATTTCATTGGACATATATTGAGCATGATTATTCGTTGTATGCATTAATGTCGTTATCGTCATTTTTATTATTCAATGTCATAAGCATGAAATGAAGTAGTGAGTCGTAGTCTCGTTGTACCACTAAGTCAACCAATGCAAATTATGTGAATTGAATTGTAAATGAGAATAAGACTCCTAATGCATCCCTACGAGTAGTCGAGCAATCGAGACTGTATCTAATTGATGTAGTCTAGGGATGCGTGATTCCCAAGTTACTTATGCAAACCTCGTAGCGTGTTCGGGATGGATCATTCCCAATTGTTTAATTATCTACGTTTCGATTATTATGTTGGAGATGGTGTGAGTATACACTAGAGTAAATCCATGGCATGTCAATATCATTCGATGAACAATATGGGTAATCGTTGTTAACGCTGCTCCTGCCGTGAACAACGAAGCGCAAGTTCCTGCACCTGCCGAACAACAACAACAATATTGGGGTTAATGGAAGAATTTATGTGGTGAACAGCAACGAGGCAGAAGCAAACCCAAACGTGATTGCTGGTACTTTTCTTGTTAATTCTTATCCCGCTTTTGTTTTGTTTGATAGTGGTGCATCGCATTCTTTTCTTTCTAAGAGCTTTGCATCTAAGATAGGCCTAGAACCTATTTCAGTGCATAGGGTAAACATTACGAAGCCTAATAAGTCGAAAGTTAGTTGTAATTCGTCGTACTAGAAGTGTTCGATTAGTATAGCTGGTTCCGAGCTACCTGCAGACTTGATTCAGTTCGAGTTGACGGAATTTGACGTTATTTTGGGAATGGACTTCTTATCCAAGTATAGGGCTAAGATAGAGTGCTTCGAACAACGTGTTTCTTTGCGAGGACCTAGAGGTAAGGGGATCACTTACCGAGGAGTTGTGGTCAAACCCAAGTTGAAGGTGATGACAACAATGAAGGTCAAAGAGTGCGTGACTAAGGGTGAAGCGATTTACCTTTGTCATGGGTGGATACGAGTTGCGAGACGGAAGATCCGCAGCCTATTCCTCTTGTTTCGGAGTACGCTGACGTATTTTCCAAAGAGATTCCCGGAATACCTCCGCAACGCATTATCGACTTTAAGATCGACCTAGCTCCAGGTTCTGCACAAATTTCGAAGGCACCGCATTGCATGCTGAGATGAAGGAACTGAAAACACAACTTGAGGACTTGTTGGAGAAGGGATACATACGTCCAAGTGTATCGCCTTTGGGTGCTCCTGTTTTGTTCGTGTGAAAGAAGGATGGTAGTATGAGACTGTGCATAAACTACTGCGAGTTGAACAAGATCACAATCAAGAATCGATACCCACTCCCCAGAATTGATGATCTTTTTGACCAACTGCGTGGAGCGTCTATTTTCTCAAAGATAGACCTAAGATCAAGACACCATCAGTTGAGGATTTTCGAGCCTGACATTGCAAAGACCGAGTTTAGGATGAGGTATGGGCACTACGATTTCACGGTGATGCCTTTTGGGTTGACGAATGCACCTGCGAAGTTTATGGACTTGATGAATTGTACGTTCCGGCCTTACCTAGACCAGTTCATTGTAGTCTTTATCGATGATATTCTAGTTTACTCAAAGAACGCTGAGGAGCATGAGCAACACTTACGTACTATTTTGGAGATATTACGAAGACATTAATTTACGCCAAGTTTTAAAAGTGTGAGTTTTGGCTTGAAACGATATCTTTCTTAGGACCCGTGGTGTCTAAGGGTGGTGACCTTAGATCTAGAGAAGATTCGAGCTGTTACAGAGTGACCTAGACCGACAACCCGTGACCGAAGTTCGGAGTTTTCTTGGACTTGCTGGCTATTATAGAAGGTTCATAGAAGGTTTTTCAAAGATCGCGCAACCTATCACAAATTTGATGAAGAAAATCACAAAGTTTCAATGGTCTGACAAGTGCGAGACTGCTTTCCAAGAGTTGAAGAAACGCCTTAAAAGTGCACCAAATCTGAGTCTACCTTCTGGAACAGATGGATACGAAGTCTACAGTGACGCATCTAATCATGGCTTAGGTTGTGTTTTGATGCAACACGGCAAGGTCGTAGCTTACGCCTCAAGACAATTGAAGAAGCACGAGGATAATTATCCTACGCACGATCTCGAGCTTGTTGCTGTCGTATTCGTATTGAAGATTTGATGACATTAACTTTATGGTTCCACAGTCAAAATGTTCACTCATCACAAGAGTCTCAAGTACATCTTTACACAGAAAGAGTTGAACATGCGCCAAAGGAGATGGCTAGAACGTCTGACGGAGTACGACATTGATATTTAATATCACGAGGGTAGAGCGAATGTAGTCGCTGATGCTTTAAGTAGGAAGACTCGACATACCTTAAACACGGCTTTAGTGCTTTCTAAGGAGATCATACGTGACTTACAAAGCCTCGAGATGAAGATCGTGTTTCAAGGTGACGTTTAGTGTACCTTAGCACATATGACTGTTCGCCAACATTACTAGAGGAGATCAAAGATAGACAAGGTGGTGATGAGGATCTTCAGCGGATTCTACACCATAAAGACGAGGGTAGGTTCAAGGACTTCACTTTGTGCCAAGATGGAATTTTGAGATTTAGAGACCGTGTCTATGTACCTAATGAACCAGCTATTAAAAGTCAGATTCTGGGTGAAGCTCATTATACGCCGTATTCTGTACATCCTGGTGGAGACAAGCTTTACAAGGATCTTCGCCAAGTGTTCTGGTGGAAGGGAATGAAACAAGAAGTCGCTGAGTTCGTGGCAAAATGTTTGACGTGTCAAAATGTCAAGATTGAGCACAAGAGACCTGGTGGAGTGGTACAATCACTAGAAGTTCTTACATGGAAATGGAATTCGATTTCTATGGATTTTGTCATGGGTTTACCTTTGACACAAAAGAAGAACAATGCTATTTGGGTAGTAGTAGATCGTTTGACGAAGGTCGCAAGATTCATCCCAATGCATGACACTTGGTAAATGGAGAAGCTAGCTGAAGCTTATGTCAAGGAACTCATGAGACTTCATGGTGTACAAGAAGTGTGGTAGAAACTACAAGAAGTTTTCGGACGCAAATTGAAGTTTGGTACTGCTTTTCATTCTGCAACAGATGGCCAGGCGGAAAGGACAATTCAGACTTTGGAGGATATGCTTCGAGCGTGTGCCCTCGAATATCAAGGTTCGTGGAATAAACACATTCCATTGATCAAATTTTCTTACAACAACAGCTATCATTCGAGTATTGATCGAGCACCATATGAAGCCTTTTTATGGTAGGAAGTGTAAATCACCTTTATGTTGGAACGATATTAGTGAGACTACAGTTTTGGGTCCTGACATGATCCAGTAGACTGTCGACATTGTGAAGGTGATTCAAAACGAAGATGCGAAGTGCACAAGATCGCCAGAAATCATATGCAGATAGAGGTCGTAGACCTGAAGAATTTGTGGTGGGAAGTAAGATACTTTTGCGAGTATGTCCTACTAAGGGCGTTATGCGTTTTGGTCATAAGAGAAAACTGAGTACTCGTTACATTAGACCTTATGAGATCCTAGAAAGGATTGGTGAGGTTGCTTATCGTTTAGCTTTGCCTGTGGAACTTGAAAAAGTCCATAACGTGTTTCACGTCTCTCAATTGAAGTGATACGTACATGATCCAACTCATGTCGTTCAACCAGAAACGATCGAACTTGATGAGAGTTTGACGTATGAAGAATGTCCAGTGAAGATCACTGACCGAAAAGAGCGCCCGACTCGTACAAAGACCATCCCGATTGTGAAAGTTATTTGGTCCCGTCATGGTCAAGGAAAAGCAACATGGGAAGCTGAATCCATGATGTGCGAGAAGTACCCAGATCTCTTTATCGAAGGTACTAATTACATTAGAGTTTCGGGAAGAAACCCTTTTTAAGGAGGGTAGATTGTCACACCCAGAAAATTTCGTGTTTTGTTACTGCTTTGAACGAGTTGCATGTTCTAGTATTGCATGTTGCATTGCTAATCGACTTAGATCACGACCGTAGTACTCGTATTCCATTGTCATAGTCCTAAAATTGTTTTATACCTTCGTATGGGTAAACTCGTTTCGTTTTGAGAAGTGATGACTTCATGTTTCAATTTCGGGACGAAACTTCTTTTAAGGAGGGTAGAATGTGATACCCCAATATTTTCTATACTTATAATATCGATTTATAATTCATTTATGAAATAGTTCGGAGATTTATATCGTATATTTATATAATGATTCGATTATTCAATTTAAACCATAATAATATTAATTATAATTATGCGAATTTCGTGATTTATAATTATCAAATTTGGGGGATTTAATTAAATTGTTTTGTGTATGAATAGAGGTTATTCATATTGTTTTAATTAGCATTTAATTAGTTTTACTTATCATTAAAATCAGAAAATTATTCCCAAAACCTAATGGGATTGACTTTGGTTGAGTGCAGACCTATATAAGCAAAAAGATGGGCAATTTCACTAGTTTACAAAACTGAACCAAACCCTCACAAGCCTCATTTTCTCTCTCCTCTTCCACGACATTCTCTCTCTCTTCTCTCTCTCAACCATTGTCTCTCTCTCTCTCCCCTTGGACGGATGCCCATCGCCGGAAAAGACCAGGCCACCACTAGGAGAGCCGCCTCTCTTTTCTCTCTCTTTCTCCTTCTCTCTCCCCGTGCTCTGTTTTTCCCCTCTCCTCTGTTTTTCGCGAGCCGCGGCTGTCGGGCCACTACCGCACCACCAGTCCACGCCTGGGTGGTTTCCAACAAGTGACCGGCATCGCTGGGCCCTCCCTCACCCTCTCTCTCTCGCTCAGTCGTTCTCTGTCTCTCTCGCGATTTCTCTCTTTCTCTCTTCTTTAATCGCCGGTCGCCGGCGAGCCACCACCGCCAGCCATCGTGGTCGGTGGGTGGTGGTGATGCTGATGGGTCCGACCATGGGTCCTCTTGTGGGTGACCGTGGTCGAGACATGCACAATAAGTTAGGATTTTAAATTGAATTTTCGTTTTTAATTAATTTCGTATTTTAAGTATTTTTGGATTATTGTTTTTATTTTTCTGCACTCGTTTGGAATCTAAATCCGGATTTTCGAAAGCCTATATTGATTGAAATAAGTCAAGGAATTTAAATAAAATATTATATTAATACTTTGCTACTGGTTAGATTTTCGTATTTATTGATTATGTCTCGGTAATTGTATTTAATTAGGACCTAACGGACAAGCGTGATCGGGTCGTGATTTGGAAGCTTACCTACTGTTTAGTGAGCGTTTGTTAGGTAAGCGATAGCGTCTCCCTCCTTCCAAAACCCATAAAAAGGTTTTGACTTGTTATGTGCTAATTGCCTAATTGTTGTGAATTTAATATGCGAAGCAGGATTAAATTATATCGCCATTTATTATGAGAATTAGAATTATATTCTTCACTGTAATTATGAATTATTATGAGCATGTTGAGTATGAAGTTTCGTTAATTAATTAGTTCATATGCTAATTATTGAATACGTATGGTGATGTTGGATTGTTAATATTATTATGATATAATATACGTGCTAAATGGAATGGGTTATTATTGAGTGCTAATGAGCACCTATTATATCTCTTGGATGTATTTGTTGAATGTGAAATTTTGGATATCATGTTTTACTGTCGAAGCGCTGCTGAAATTTCATTAGACATATATTGAGCATGATTATTCGTTGTATGCATTGATGTCGTTATCGTCATTATTATTATTCATTGTCATAAGCATGAAATGAAGTAGTTAGTCGTGGTCTCGTTGTACCACTATGTCAACCAATGCAAATTATGTGAACTGAATTGTCAATGAGAATAAGACTTCTAATGGATCCCTAGGAGTAGTCGAGCAATCGAGACTGTATCTAATTGATGTAGTCTTGGGATGCGTGATTCCCAAGTTACTTATGGACACCTCGTAGCATGTTTGGGATGTATCATTCCCCATCGTTTAATTCTCTACGTATCGATTATTATGTTAGAGATGGTGTGAGTACACTAGAGTAAGTCCATGGCATGTCAGTATCATTCGGTGAACAGTATGGGTAATCGCTGTTCTATTCGCTCTCTTATTACTCTAATTAAGATGGATTATCTGTTTGTGTTCGAATGATCACCAAAGCAAGAATAGCATGTAATTGAATATTGAGTATGCGTGTCCTTGAATGTATGACTACTTTTGCATGCAAATGAATTTCAATGATTCTTCTACAACCCAGGTAAGGGTTGCAAAAATGTTTTTACTGGGTATGGACGACGTTTATTCAGTTTATCTTATTTTTGTTTTCTTTTGTTTCTTCTCTTTTCTTCTATACCTTGTTTCCGTCACGGAAATCAAAGTGCAGGTGTTGCTGAGTGAGGACGTGTAGCATTGGAGGTTAGTTGTGGGTTGGTTCTCTAGACTTGTTATTCTTTTGGATTATGGGATTTTTGGTTTGTGCCCTTGAAGGCAAAGGTGTAATAATACTTTAATGGACTTAAGTTCACTTGATAGACAACTCTGATATTAACGTTTAGTTTGTTTAGTTGCTTCCTTTGATACCTAACTTTTCTTTCGGCTTAGCATTTATTCCTTAGCGATAAATGTTGCAGTAACAACCCTCGCGTTTGTGACGTTTGTGACGGTTTAGTGCTGTCGAGTCATGTATAATGACGTCGATAGTTCCTAGGAAATTGTTGTAAATTTGGAGGTGTAACAATAGTTCTCTTTAAGAAACTATAGCCACTGGAAGTAGAGTATGTACCACTAGTAGTTCTCTGCCATTTCCCATTTCTACAACCAGGAACAAATTTTGTTTTAAATCTGCATAACTTTGCCCAGTACTAGTTGCAAGTCTGCTTGGGATTGTGATCCCAGATATTATCACCCTTTAAGTAAATGTGGCCGTTCACCCATTTAACCCAAAGTGTATCAACTTTACTAGCTAAATCTCACAAGTGCCTACCATTGGGTGCATGCGTGGTTCCTGGTAATCGTTAATGTTTAAGCCTCCATTTTTCTTAGGTTTACACAGAGTTTGCCAAACAACAAGCTCTGTTTTCCTGTGATTATCCATAGGAATTGCCGACACTTTTTCTCAATTACTTTCATCACATAAGAAGGGAGCATAAATATACCAGACCAACACACATGTAAAGACATCAAAATAGAATTAATGAGCTGAATCTTACCAGCATAACACAAATATTTTGATGCCCAAGTGCTTAATCTTTTAGATATCTTCTCTACTAGAAAACTTCATTCACTTTTGTTCCAACGAGTAGAGTCATGGGCACTCCATGGTATTTCATTGGAAAACTACCTTCACTAAAGCCACACACATCCATGATTTCCTCTTTAATGTCAGAAGAGACACCAGCTATATAGCTCTAAGATTTTGCAGGGTTAGCTGCCAAACCAGTAACCTGTGAGAAATAATCTAACCCTCCCCTAATTCTTCTCACAGAGGGGGAGTAAGCTTTGCAGAATACCTTGAGGTCATTTGCAAAGCAAATATGATTTAGCTTGAGTTGCTTGCACATCAGATGAAATATGAAATCAGGGAGTTGCCCACCATCTTCATAACCCTCGAGAAATACTCCATCACTAGAACAAACAAGAGAGGGGACATTGGATCCCCTTGACGAATGTCTCTCTTGCCTTCAAAGAAACCAAAGGTGTTACCATTTGCAGACAGAGAGAAACTAGCTGACTTCACACAACTTAACACCCAAGAACATAATTGTTTT
This sequence comes from Tetragonia tetragonoides, assembly GCA_038025085.1. NCBI lineage: Eukaryota > Viridiplantae > Streptophyta > Magnoliopsida > Caryophyllales > Aizoaceae > Tetragonia > Tetragonia tetragonoides. Next base: position 26,212,525 of record CM076150.1, read on the forward strand.
GGGAATCCATATCTAGTGAGCAATTAATTTCTTTTATAAATTCCCAATGAATCGTATCATAAGCTTTTCGTAGTTCAATTTTAAGCAAACAACGGGGGGAAATAACATTTCTTTTGTAATGCTTGATCATGTCCTGGCAAATGAGGACATTAAGTAATATAGACCTGCCAGCAACAAAGACCCCTTGATTATAAGACACCACATTATGAAGCACAGTCCTTAGTCTATCACAAATTATTTTAGCAATAAACTTGTAAAAAGTATTGGAACATTCGATTGGGCTAAAGTCTGAAGCAAACTCTTGGAGGTTAACTTTAGGAATCAGACATAAATTTGTTGCATTAGTTTGCTTGAGCAGTTTGGCATTTTGGAAAAAAATCCAAAACAACATCAATAACATCATTACCTACTATAGGCCATGAGTCACGGTCCGCCTTTGTCTGTTGCGGAACGTGAGCCACGCTCTTGTCTCCTAACGGCAAGAGTGTCAGCTGTAAACAAGGAACGTCGATTATGTGTCCGTGGACACGAGGGGGAGAGGGAGGGACAAAGTTAGTGAGAGGGGTTGGATGGTGAAAGCAATCAATACTATTTAACAACAACAACAACTGACATCAATACATCAATATGGAGGACTGCTTCCCCCATAAAGAGTCTTAAATGGTTTATTCAATATGACAGGAGTAGACATCAAAAATGCACAACTTGCATACTCAACATTTACCCCAAGAAGTTAAAACATCAAGGATACACAATTCGCGTACTCAACCGTCACTTTTGAAAGTAAACATAAGTAAAGAACTAGAAAGCTTAAAGACATGTCCAAAGGTCGACACGCAGGAAGCGCCTTAGAGACATGTTACAAGTACAACGAAAGTAAAGGAAACCATTTAATTACAAGGTGTTGTAGGTGGAACCTAACACCAAGCATCTCTGAAAAAGCCACTGCCAAAACCATCTTAATCTTATCTCGTGTAACTGTTGTGATCAAGTTTGCTAACTGCACCAGCTTTGAAGATCCTCTCAAAAGCAAGTTTTTTCTCCCTTACAGCAACACCTAGCATGCTCTTATAAAAACTGAGGATCTCGTTTTGTATGTCAGTTTGTTCAGACAACACTTGTGATACCCCAATATTTTCTATAATAATAATATCAATTTATAATTCATTTATAAATAGTTTCGGAGATTTAAATCGTATATTTATTTAACAATTCGATTTACTCAAATTAAGCCATAATAATATTAATTATTATTATGGGAATTTCGGGATTTATAATTATCAAATTGAGGGATTTAATTAAAATGGTTTGTATATGAATAAAGCTTATTCATATTATCTTAATTAGTTTTAATTAACATTTAATTAGTTTTAATTTTTTTAATTAGCAATTAAATTAGAAAATTAATCCTAATCCTAGTAGGTTTTGACTTCCATTGACTGGGCACCTATATAAGCTTAGAGATGGGCCAGTTGATCAGTTTGCAAACCTCAGCCAAAAACCTCAATTCTCTTCCCTCTCTCACACGACATTCTCTCTCTCTCGGCCTCACGCACTCTCTCTCTCCTCCCTTGCTACCGCCGCTAGACGCCGGTGAGCCGCCTCTCCCTCTCTCTCTTTCTTTCTCTCTCTTTTCCTTTCTCTCTCCCCCATGCTCTGTTTTCGCTCCCTCCCCTGTTTTGCTGTGTCGTGGTTGTCGATTGCGCTACCGCCGCTCCTCCTCCTCTCAGTGGTTCCCTCTCCCTCGCAATCTCTCGCGCTTTCTCTCTCCTCCGTCGCCGGTGCTCCGGCGAGCCACCGCCGACCATGGTGGTTGGTGGATGGTGGTCTTGGTGATGGGATAGGTCGTGGGTCCCCATGCTTGGTGTCTAACAGCCTAGACTCAAAAAACCGATTAGGGTTTCGTTTATTAATTTCGTTTTAATTAATTTCGTATTTTTCAGTATTTTCATATCAATAATTGTTTTTATTTTTCTGTACTCGTTTGGAGTCCGAATCCGGATTTTCAAAAGCCTAGATTGGTTGGAATAAATCAAAGAATTTAATAAAAATATCATTTTACAGGTTCAGTACTGTTTAGATTTTCGTATTTAATAAACTCAATTTCGGTAATTGTTTTTAATTAGGGCTTAACGACTAAGCGTGATCATCTTTGTACGTGGAGCTTACATACTAATTAGTGAGCTTAACGACTAAGCGTGATCATCTTTCAAAGCCCCATCAAAACTATTTTGATGTATTTTGTGCTTGATGATTATTATTGTGAATTTAATATGCGAAGCATGATTAAATTATATCGTCGTTAATTATGAGAATTTGAAATACATTCTTCACTGTAAATATGAATTATATTGAGTATGACAAGTTTATGAAGTTTCGTTAATTAATTAGTTCATATGCTAATTATTGAGCATGTATGACGATGTTGAATTTCTATTATTATTATGATATAATATACGTGCTATTTGGAATGGGTTATTATTGAGTGCTAATGAGCACCTAATATATCTCGGATGATTTGTTTGTGAAGATGTAATTTTTGGATATCATGATTTACTGCCGAGGTGCTGCCGAAATTTCGTTAGACATATATTAAGCATGGCTATTGTTAATATGCCTTTATATCGTTATCGTCGTTATTATTATTCATTATCATGAGCATGAAATGATGTAGTATGTCGTGGTCTCGTTGTACCACTAGGTCAATCAATGCAAGTATGTAAATTGAATCATAAATGAGAATAAGACTCCTAATGGATCCCTAAGAGTAGTCGAGCTATCGAGACTTATCTAATTGATATAGTCTAGGGATGCATGATTCCCAAATTACTTTTATGGACACCTCGTAGTGTGTTCGGGATGGATTATTCCCCATCGTTTAACTCTCTACATATCGATTATTATGTTAGAGGGAGTGTGAGTATACACTAAAGTAAGTCCATGGCATGTCTATCTTTATCTATGAACAATATGGGTAATCGTTGTTCTATTCTCTCTCTTATTACTCTAATCAAGATGGGTTATCTATTTGTGTTCGATCGATCACTAAAGCAAGAATTGCATGTAATTTAATATTGAGTATCCGTGTGCTTGATTATATGACTACTTGTGCATGCAAATGAATTTCAATGATTCTTCTAAAACCCAGGTAAGGTTTGCGAAAGTGTTTTTACTGGGTATGGACGACGTTTATTCAGTTTATCTGATTTTTTTTTCTTTTGTTTCTTCTCTTTTCTTTTGTACCTTGTTTCCGTCACGGAAACCAAAGTGCAGGTGTAGCTGAGTGAGGACGGTTTGCTAGAAGGTTTGAATGTGGGCCGTTTCTTTAGAACTATTGATTTATTGGTTACTTTGGATTATTGGGATTTTTGGTTTGTGCCCTTGAAGGCAAAGTTGTAATAAGACTTTAATGGACTTAAGATCACTTTATAGACAACTCTGATATTAATGTTTAATTTGTTTAGATGCTACCTTTGATACCTAGTTTTTCCTTTCTGCTTAGCATTTACTCCTTAGCGAGAAATGTTGCACTAAATACCATTGGGTTTGTGACGGTTCAGTGGTGTCAAGTCGTGGACAGCAACGTCGATAGTTCCCTGGAAATCATTGCGAATTCGGGGGTGTTACAAATGGTATCAGAGCCTTAAGTTTAAAAGGTTGCATAAGTTTAATAAATGAATTAATAAAGATTTGTTTAATTTACAGACCGATGAGCTTTTCCTTAGTCAGAAGGCTAGAATCACTTGGGTCAAGGTTGGTGATGCAAATACAAAATATTTTCATGCTTGTGTCAAAGCAAGAACAGCAAATAAAATCATTTCTATTCACACAAATGAGGGTGTGAGACTTACTAAACCAGCAGAGATATAGCAGGAGTTTCAGGATTTTTTCCAAGGTTTAATGGGTTCAGCTGCAGAAGAACTACCTGCTATTGACCCCCAGATTATTGCAAATGGGAATGTTTTGACTATAGAGCAACAAATCACCTTATGTGCAGATTTCTCTCCACAAGAAATAAAACAGGCATTGTGGGAGATAGATGGTGACAAGGCACAGGCCCAGATGGATTTACAGCAACATTTTATAAGGAGTCTTAGGATACTGTGGGGCAGGATATCATACAAGCCATCCAAAGCACATTTCATTCAGGTAAAATACTTAGAGCCTTGAACTGTGCCTCTATTACCTTGGTGCCTAAGAAAGAAAATCCAATGTTTGTTGAGTGATTTTAGACCAATTGCCTGTTTTAATGTATTATACAAAATCATGTCAAAAGCTCTTGCAAATAGACTCTGTAAAGTGCTTGATAATCTTGTTAGCCCTGAATAGTCAGCTTTTGTGAAGGGGAAATTTATTGGGGACAACATTGTCTTAGCTAATGAGTTGATTAAATTCTATGGGAGGAAAGGGCTATCTCCCAGGTGCATTGTGAAAGTCGATTTGAGGAAAGCTTATGACTCCATTGAATGGAGCTTCCGTGAGCAAGTATTGTTTGGTCTAAAATTCCCTTTGAAATTTGTGAACTGGTTGAAAATGTGCATTTGTACAGTGAGTTACTCCATTCTGTTCAATGGCACCCCTATGAAGCCTTTTGATGCCAAGAGAGGATTGAGACAGGGAGACCAAATATCTCCATATCTCTTTGTGATTGCCATGGAATACCTGTCTAGATGCTTGAGAAACCTGAAGAACTTCCCTGAATTTAAGTTCCACCCTAGATGCAAGAAGTTTGAACTTATCCACAGTATATTTGCAGATGACTTGCTACTCTTTTCTAGAGGGGATGTAGCTTCTGTACAACTTCTGTTTGCTCAATTTAAACTCTGTTCTGATTGCTCTGGGTTGTGTGCTAATGCAAATAAATCTGAAGTGTATTTTAGTGGAGTGAATGATTGTGATCAGAGAGAGATTCTCTAATGTTTGGGAATGCAAAGTGGTAAACTACCATTTAGATACCTTGGCATTCCCCTCACATTAAAGAGATTGAATGTGGGATACTATGATCCTTTGATTCACAAGATTACAAGCAAAATTCAGTCATGGACCAGAAAATTCCTCTCATATGCAGGGAGGTTGCAACTCCTCAAATCAGTGCTGTTTGCTATGCACAATTACTATACTCAATTCTTCACTCTACCTGTCTCTGTGATACACAAAATTGAACAGCTTTGTAGGAGATTTCTTTGGACAGGCTCTGCTGACCCTAGTAGCAGGGCACTGGTTGCTTGGGCTGCTGTATGCACAGCTGCAGCTAGATGAGGGTTTGGTATATTTGATCTGACACTATGGAACAAGGCTGCCCTAGGGAAACTACTCTGGGATATGCAGCATCATAAAGAAAAGCTCTGGGTAAAATGGATCAATGCATACTACATCAAACAAGGTTCTTTCTGGGCTGCCACTAAGCCTACACAAGCTTCATGGTTGATACAGAAATTTTTTGACTTGAGAAGTGAGCTAGCTGGGTACATTTTGAATCAGAGGGCTACAAAATACAAAATGGGCTATATGTATAAAACCATGCTTCCTGCAGCAGATAAGAAAGACTAGGCTTCACTGGCTTGGTGTTCCCTATCTGCACCAAAGTGGAGATTCATACTGTGGCTCTGCATCCTGCACAGACTGCCCACCTGGAGAAACTTGCAGAAAATTGGTTTCCATGGCCCTAGTATATGTATCTTATGTCACTGTGCAAAGGAAAGTCATGAACATCTATTTCATGAGTGTGCTTTCACTAAACTGATCTGGAGTAATTTGCAAAGTTGGTTAAACCAACAGCAAGCAGTCACCTATTGGGAGGACAGGCTTCATCAGGCCTGTGTTCAAGCTAAAAGAAAAGCAGCTAAAAGCAAAGTTGAAACTACCATGTTCTCTACTGCTGTTTATTTCATATGGAGAGAGAGGAACACCAGGATTTTTCAAGGGAGAAGAAATGATCACAAGGCTATAACCAGGCAGATTATATCCATGATCCACATCCGGGGTGCAGCTGCTAGAGACAGAAGAATTCAGAATTATTTAGTTCAACATCTGAATTCTTACACTTGAGTTTCTGCTGTAGTTTTGCTGTTTTGATTTTGTTACCTATTGATGCTGGCTGTAAGTTATTCCTCAAACTACTGATTGTTGTGATCTGTTTTTTTGAGAGGTCTAGCCGAGTTTGATGAGTATTAGAGTGCAGCTACTGCTATGTAAAACTTTGCAAAAATCCTATTTGAAGTAATAAAATCTCTTTAAAGTCGTTGAGCGTAGTAGTCCTAGAAGTTAGGAATTACTTGAAATCACCTTAATTGTGATTTAAATGTTCTTAATTGCGATGAAGTCAACTAGAGGTAGATAACCGCGAGCGATGGTCGTTGCACCTGAGCACGAGGTGGAGTACGTAGATATCTCAGATAGTGAGCCTACGCACGACGAGCGTGACGAGGCCGCACCCGAGCCCGAGGCGCACGGCAATGGCGCGCACGAGCCCGAGGTGGACCAACCTGCGCATGATGCTAACAATGATGACGCTCCGATTGAGCCGAACCATGATTTGGAAGCCAACGAGGATCATGATTCTGAAGAGGAACCTACTGAGTCTGAACCTCAAGCTGACGATGCTCCTGCTGACGAACCAAGTGTGGAGCCTAATTCTATGGGTCTAGAGATGCGTTTTGAGTATGGAGCTGGAGTCCCTGATTCACCTAGTATGTCAGACTTAGGGCATGTTTTTTTAGACTGGATTCCAGTAATTTTCAGTTTTTTCTAGTTTCCAGTTTCTTCCAGTTTGTTCCAGTGTCTTCCAGTTTGTTCCACTTTCTTCCAGTTTTCTCCAGTTTCTTCCAGTTTTCCCCTATTTAATAGTTTGACATAATTAATATACTAATTAAGTATTCTTTTCTAAATATTAATGATAAATATAAATTGCGTATATATTTAAATCACTTTTTGAAAAATGCCCATTTTTTATTATCTACTTCATACGTTCCAAATTGATGTACCCGTTTGAGCATAATAATAATAATAATAATAATAATAATAATAATAATAATAATAATAATAATAATAATAATAATAATAATAATAATAATAATAATAATAATAATAATAATAATAATAATAATAATAATAATAATCATAATAACATTAATTTATATTTAATGTAATTCTATTATTATTATTATTATTATTATTATTATTATTATTATTATTATTATTATTATTATTATTTATTATTATTATTATTATTAAGAGAATTCATAAATGCAAAAGTTCTAGTAAGTTTCAGTTTTTTCCAGTAAGTTTCAGTTTTTCCCAGTTTTCTCCAATTTGTTTCTGTTTCTAATATCCAGTTTTCAGTCTAAAAAAACATCCCCTTGGAGGATATTGGTGATGCAAGCGACAACAACTCTGTACCTCCATCGCCTACTGCTGATGTGTCTCCTCCTGTGGAGCCTTTCTTTGCCACTGATGCCGAGCTATATGACATCCGTGCCTTCATCGATCGCGCATTCACTACGATCAAGTGTTACGAGTATGAGAACTGTACGAGGATACACCAAGGTTTTTGGGTAGAACTCTTGCTAGATGGCTTACCCAACCTACATCCTTGGAGAGGTCTCAAGGAGCAGTATGACGATGTGGTACTGAAGAGTGGCTACATCAACGACGAGAAGAATGGAAAAAGCAATCGTTGGGCGCTTACTTTTCAAGGTGTTAGCAATGAGTTATGCTAGTCTGAGTTCGAGTGGAAGGTTAATCACGTCCTAGTGCCTGCTCCGAAGGACATATGTGAGAGCTGCTGCTCAAAAAAGCGCAAACTCATGGATAACTTTAGAAGACGCTTCATGCCTCAGAAGTTCAGAGGTGATGAGCATCCTTACACTCCATGTAGGGAAGTGAAGCCAAGGAGGGACGATAATGATAATATGCCTCCCGGGTCGAAGCAAAACCCAATTGTTGTTTAGTAATTTTGTTGACTATGAGTTAGTTTTTTTGGTTAGAAACATTATTCCACTTTTGTGATGGCCCTGCATGGTCAAGTTTGATGATGGTGTGTAGTTGCCAAAGCAATAAATATTTTTGACTCTTATTTATTTTGCAATCTATCTTATTGCAAAACTATTTCATTTGATTATATGAAAGTAGTTATGATTCGTTTATATCATTGTTGTGTCACATATTTGCATAGTTGACTAAAAGTATGAATGCTATCTCTTATCGTCGTGACATGATGGGAAATCCATGTCGAAATTATGGCAAATTTTGGTTGAGCATTATCAACTCTCTTGTGAGCCAAGTGCTAAAGCATATCAATATGATTAAATGTGATTAGCTATTGCCCTACTAAAATAGTATAGAGCCTTTTTAAGTGCATTATGAACATCTTTGTCTATTCATGTGAAACCTACATGTCTAAAGTGTTTATATGCCTATCAAACTATTGTGCATGAGAACTGAGAACAATAAAGCAAGTATGTTGCTTAGACTTACAATGTAAGGTCGATCATCGAAACTTATATGCTATATGCTAAATGTCAAGAGAAAGGTTTCAATTACAACCTATTTCTCTCAATTAGACCTAAAAGGGTCGAGATGTGCAAATTGTGTGAATGGTGTTCATACCATTACTTTCATATTCTCAGATTCGCGAAATGACAACCAAAACCGACAGAATCGCTAGACTCGAGGATGGTCTGATCGATGTGGTCGAGATCATGGCACGACAAATGGCACGCCAAGAAGAACTGGAAACCGCACATGCCTCTGCAGCGCGTAATTTCTGAGATTTCGACACTCTTAAACCTCCTACCTTTGAAGGTGGTACCGATCCATGATAAGTGTTTATTTGTATAAACTTTTAGTATAATTTAGTACTAGTTTACTAGGTTAATTGATGGTTTTTCGTTCTCTTTTATTCATTTTTTCCTTCTTTGTTCTATTTTACGCTTTTGGTTTAGCTTCTTGGGTAGATAACCGTTTTTGGAGCAAAAATGTGACATGTTGAGTGTTGAACGATGTAAGATGTTGAGGAGATTGTGATGGAGCCTCAAGCATGAGCAAGGATGATCAAAGGAAGCAAAGAAATATCAAGAAGAGACCTCAAGAATGAAACATGAGCAAGCCAGTCTCAAAAATGGTCATGGTTCACCTTCAAGAGGCAAGGAAATAGACCAGAGTCTACCATGACTTGTGAAGCCGAGCCATGACCGGGTCGTGGTTTGCCTTAGCTAGTAATTAACTCTTAGGAGCATCAGACGCGAACCATGACCTGGTCGCAGTTCGCTAGTTTTGGTTACGGTTCGCTATCAGAGGTCATGGTTGACCATTTTGACTTGTAAAACCCCTATATAAGTGACATTTTCTTGGAGAAGGGGTTATGCTTCATTTTTGGGGCTAGACTAGAACTTTTTTTAGGGTTTTTAGGGTTCTTCAAGAACTAAGCTTTGGTATTTAGTAAACTTTGATCTTGGTTATTTTAGTTCTAATCTTCTCTTTGATCAACATTATTGGTTGTAAGTTTTCTCTCTCCTCTCTCTTTCTATCAATACTTGCAAGGTTTAAATCATTGTTGTTGAATGTTAATGGGTATTGTTATTATGAAGTTTAATTTTCTTAATCCCATGATGTTTAGTGGCTAATCTCTTATTAGAGTTGGGATTAGCCCAACTATGGTGTTTTTAATGCTTGGATGATATGATTTGTATGTTATTATTTGGGTAATTGCTTGTTTGAAAGTATGCACCCCAAGTGTTTGATGAAATGCCTAAATGAGTTTATGGCTTTATTTTGATCAATTAATCTAAAATCAAAAGGGGAAGGTTGATTGTGAGGGGTCTTACTAACCTATCAAGGGGATTTAGCCACGAAAGTAGGATAAATCACCTTGGGAACCTATTGATTAGGTTCGACTTAATGGACCTATATTGATCTAATCCTATGAAAATAGGTGGTTAGTTTGAGTTAGGTACTTCCTTTGGACCTTGAAAGAGGCCTTGGGTTACTTGAGTTCTAATCGTTCCCTTGCATTACTCATTTGATTGCATGCTCCCATAACATTTATTGCATTAGAGCACCATTAATTGGGTGAACCCCCCAACTCTAGCTTTAATTACTCTTACAATTGTGATTGCTCTTTCCTCTCATCTTAGTTAATTAATTTAGTTTTAGTTTTAGGTTTTATTAAATTAAACCACCATCCAATTTACCCGAATTAGCTTAGCTTTCCTAATTCCAATGATTTTGGTAATTGAAGCCCTCGCTCTTTTGGGACACGATATCTTATATATTACTTCGACATTTTCGTACACTTGTGGAGAGTGTCATGTTTTTGGCGCCGTTGCCGGGGAGCAAGGCTTGTTTCGATATTGAAATTCTCTTAAATAGGATAGACTAAGCATTTTTTTTCTCCTTGTCTTTCACATCGTTTCTTTGATTTTCTTAATGGAAACATGTTGGAATCAAGAAGGTTGTGGAGATAATCATTCAAGTTCATATGCTTATGATTATTGTGCTATAACCAATATTATGGCTATTTGAATGAGAATGAATGTGATGTGCCTAATGCTTATAATGATTGTTATGGTTATGATGGGCATGAGGATAATGGATATCAATTTAGTCATGAAAATGCTAATAATGTAGACACCTTTTACCAAAGTAACCAAAATAATCATTGCTTTTTTTACTACACTCTTGATAATTGGGATCATCCCAATATTCATGGAGAAGAGCAAACTCCCCAACCCAAGTCATACTTGGAGACTCTTTTGGAACAATTTATTGTTCAATAACACAAAAGAGTAATGAGGAGTTACAAGAAACTCTAGGCAAATTGTGTTCCAAAGTTGATGCATTTATCACCCACACCGAGATGCCCGAGCATCAAGTGGTTCAAGTGGCTAGTTTGTCTACAATTGGGGATTGCATTGAAGAAAAGATCGTTCTTGAGTCGGGAGAAAATGAGTTTTGTGATATCGAGTATCAAGATCCATTCTCAACCCGGTGCATTGATATGATCTCTTCTCCGATCCTATATCCTCTTAATGATTCCCCTTCTCACAAGTCTTTTGGTGTTGTACTTGTAAAGTCCGAAAGTGCACTTGTGTTTTGTGATTCGTCCACCTTTCGGGTCGATAAGCCTATAGTGAATGAAATGCCTAAAAGAGGCATGAGGACAATCATAAGCCAATTGGGTGGAAAGCTTCTTCTCGTCCTTCTTTTGACTTTTCAAGGGAATATGACAAATTCAAGAGATCTACGATTCTTGATTATTATATTCTTATTACAAGGATCTCTTATTTGTGTCCTTTTGCGATGTGCGCAAGTGATTTTGATAAGTTGTTACGGACCTTGACTTATTATAATGATGGATTAAAGAAGAACATGATGAATGAGAAAAGAAGCAAAATCACCATTGGATCATATACCACCGCTCCAAAAGTTTCGAACAACCAATGGCATATTTGGAAGGAAGTGCAAGCTTTCAATCTCCCGTGTCAATCCTTCGACTTCAAGCACAACCAATGTTCTTCAATAGCACTTAAGAGGGTATGATAAACTTCTCGGGAGACGCTTCTTCTTCCCACCAGGCCCACCCCAATTGCTTTGTAAGTACTCCGCTCCCCTCCTTTCACTTTATTTCCCTTACATTAAGGACAATGCAAAGTTTAGGCATAGGGGGATTGATATCTTATTATAGTTCTTGTTGGTGATATGTTGTGGTGGTGAGACCATGTGGTGTTGTGGTGATAAGGGAGATGATGTTATGATGGACGATTGTGATTCATGATTGGAATTGTGCTAGATTAGTGTAGAAGAATGTTAGATTATTTAGTTGCATTTTCATGTATATATTGCCATTTAGATTGCATTAATCATGTTTTAGGTTTGCATATCATTTAGGTTCCATTTCAAATAAAAAACCCAAAAAATTTGAAAAACATTCCAAAAAATCAAAAAAAAAAAAAAAGAAAATACACAAAATAGAGAGAAGTGATCCTTGTATGATGACCATAGAGGAACATTGGTTGGTATTTAACATGTGGCATGAGACTTGACCTTTGAGGTGAAAATTTTGAAAAATGTGATCTCCAAATCATGATATTTAAAATTGGGTTTTGTTCACTTGGTCTTGGTATGCAAGCAAGAGTGTTGACACATTGTCAATCACTTGCTAATCCTCCTTAAGTCGTGAAGTGGTTAATTTTAGATGGACTTTAACCGGAGAGAATTTGAGCCCAAAACCGACATGTTCATATCGGTTTATTTTATTTTCATGTGTGATTGATTCACTTCGGTTGGCGTCACTCTAGACTTGCCTTAATTCTTGGTCAAAATTGCATTAGACACCCATTTTGCATCGGTAGGATGGAGGAATTCATTTGTTTTTTTGTACTTAAACTACTTTAAGCCAAATAGCCTCCATTATGCATCATTTTTCCACTTTGGAACACCTTTCAGCTTGTGGCCTTTATTTGATCAACTTCATTACATGCTTTCTCTCCCCCAAACATATTTTTTCCTCCCCCGAGTCTAAGACTAGTGGAATTTGTCCTTCTTGTTGGGTCGAGTGTTGAATTGTGGATTTGAGTAAAAGATAATCATGAGGGCGCCTTTTGTGAGAAATGCAATGATAATGGTTGGCCTTGAGTTTCAAGAAGCTTTGGTATATATATAAATAAATAATAAAAAAAAAAAAATGAATAACTAAGTGTTTTAGGAGTAGAAGAAGGGTATTATCTCATTTAATTGGAATCATCTTGCCCCGATACTGCTAGTTATAAAGTTTGGTCAAAGTTGTAAAGAAGGTTGGTTTGGTGAACGTTGCATAAGATTGGAGTTAGTGTTTTTGATTTTTGGAGATGTTTTTGCACCCCCTTGATCTTTTCTAGACGGATATAGGGGGATGTTTATGTTTCCACTATGTCTTATTGACTCTAAGTCCACATCCCAAATGTATTCCCACCTTACCTTAAGCCTCATTACAACCCAAAAGTCCTCCCGATATTCGCATATGTAGTTGTCAACTAGCGGTAGAGATTTTAGAAGATAGGCAAGCATATGGTAGGATGCCACCAAAGTTTGAGTCCTGAGTGTTGAATATTGCATGATTACCCAAAACACTGAGAGTGAGATACTTATATTTCCCAAAGTGAGAGTCTCTCGGGCTAACTTGCTTTACTTCTTGAGGAAAATTGCCAAGTCGGTTGAGTGCTTGTATGCTTTGTACTTCGTGAACTTGTTTCATAACTTTTTGAAACTTGGGTTTCAAATGGTTTGAAAACTTGTTTTGGCCTCAAGGATCTCGAGTTCTTATGTTCATGTTAAGTGCTTTGTCGATGTTCCTCACTTGAGGAGGTGATCTCTCGACTACTTCGAGCTAACCTTTGATCTTACATGATGTGTTTGTCTAGTGGTTTGCTTGAGGACAAGCAAAGGTTAAGCATGGGAAAGTTTGATAAGTGTTTATTTGTATATACTTTTAGTATAATTTAGTACTAGTTTACTAGGTTAATTGATGGTTTTTCGTTCTCTTTTATTCATTTTATCCTTCTTTGTTCAATTTTACGCTTTTGGTTTAGCTTCTTGTGTAGATAATTAACCGTTCTTGGAGCAAAAATGTGACATGTTGAGTGTTGAACGATCTCAAATGTTGAGGAGATTGTGATGGAGACTCAATCATGAGCAAGGATGATCAAAGGAAGCAAAGAAATATCAAGAAAAGACCTCAAGAATGAACCACGAGCAAGCCATGTCTCAAAAATGGTCATGGTTCACCTTCAAGAGGCAAGGAAATAGCACCAGAGTCTACCATGACTTGTGAAGCCGAGCCATGACCTGGTCGTGGTTCGCCTTAGCTAGTAATTAACTCTTAGGAGCATCAGATGCAAACCATGACCTGGACGCGGTTCGCTAGTTTTGGTCACAGTTCGCTATCAGAGGTCATGGTTGACCATTTTGACTTGTAAAACCCCTATATAAGTGACATTTTCTTGGAGAAGGGGTTATGCTTCATTTTTGGGCCTAGACTAGAACTTTTCTTAGCGTTTTTAGGGTTCTTCAAGAACTAAGCTTAAGTATTTAGTAAACTTTGATCTTGGTTATTTTAGTTCTAATATTCTCTTTAATCAACATTATTGGTTGTAAGTTTTCTCTCTCCTCTCTCTTTCTATCAATACTTGCAAGTTTAAATCTTTGTTGAATGTTAATGAGTATTGTTATTATGAGGTTTATTTTTCTTAATCCCATTATGTTTAGTGGCTAATCTCTCTTATTAGAGTTGGAATTAGCCGAACTATGGTGTTTGTAATGCTTGGATGATATGATTTGTATGTTAGTATTTGGGTAATTGCTTGTTTGGAAGTATGCACCCCAAGTGTTTGATAAAATGCCTAAATGAGTTTATGGCTTTATTTTGATCAATTAATCTAAAGTCGAAAGGGGAAGGTTGATTGTGAGGGGTCTTACTAACCTATCAAATGGATTTAGCCACGAAAGTAGGATTAATCACCTTGGGAACTTATTGATTAGTTTGTACTTAATGGACCTATATTGATCTAATCCTATGAAAATAGGTGGTTAGTTTGAGTTTGGTGCTTCGTTTGGACCTTGAAAGAGGCCTTGGGTTACTTGAGTTCTAATCGTTCCCTTGCATTACCCATGTGATTGCATGCTCTCATAACATTCATTGCATTAGAGCACCATTAGTTGGGTGAACCCCCAACTCTAGATTTAATTTTTGACTCTTATAATTGTGATTGCTCTTTCTCTATTATATTAGTTAATCAATTTAGTATTAGTTTTAGGTTTTATTAAATTAAACCACCATCCAATTTACCTGAAGTAGCTTAGCTTTCCCAATTCTAGTTAGTTTGGTAATCGAAGCCCTCGCTCTCTTAGGACACGATATCTTATATATTACTTCGACAATTCTGTACACTTGCGGAGAGTGTCAATCCGACGAAGCTGGAGACTTGGATCATAGAGTTCGAGAAGTTGTTCTTGGCTACAAGTCGGCCTAACAACATGAAGGTTAGCTCTGCGACGTACTATCTAAAAGGTGAAGCTAACAAGTGGTGGAACGATGTGCGAACGGACTTGCTTGCAACGCCGAACTATAATTGGGATCGTTTTAAGAAATCCATTCGTGCTAGATTTTATCCTAGTGCTCTACGACGCCTTAAGCATCGTGAGTTTGAAGGGTTAAGCCAAGACAAGGTGTCTGTGGCCGAGTATGATGTCAAGTTCAACGAGCTTGCAATCTTTGCTCCTAATCTGCTGACAACTGAAGCCGAGCGAATCGAAAGGTTCGAGGATGGACTGAAATAGGATATTCAACGTTTTGTCGCTGGACAATCTATCACTTTTCAGGAATCTTACGACAAGGCCCTAAATCAGGAGAGGAATTTTGGACGTCGTGACACGCATTTGGGAAAGAACAAGCGCGACGAAGGCAATCCATCGCAGTCGAACAATGGCGACAGGAGGCCAAGACCGAATGGCAACAACAACTACCAAAGTGGTCAGAACCACAATGCAAATAGGAATCGTGATTCGAGTAGTCATCGAGCTACGATAATGGCTAGAAGGAATACGCCTTGTACTCGCTGTAACAAGACGCATGCTGGTAAGAACTGTCGAGGTGAAGTGTTGCAGTGCTATGAGTGCAACAAGTGGGGTCACAAAGCTTCTGAATGTTGCAGCCGAGGTAGGAATGGTAATGGGCAGAACTGCGATAAAAACTACAATCGTGGTGGGAATAACAATGGCTATTGTGGTAATGGTGGTAACTACCTGTAGGCTGTCGTTATTTTATCTCCCCTTTTTTCCTCTTTTTGGCGCGCCTTACCTTCGTCCCACCTTTCGGGGGGTCGGGCTTTTGCGGATAGCCTGGGAGAGCGCTTTGGGTGATCGAATTTCGTGAATCTTTTAGTGTATTTGCACATGGAGATTTTGTCCCAAGGACATGATTAAGATTGTCGGAAGTCGCCACCATATTTTAAGGTAATTTGGAAACCTTGGAGATCAAGTCAATAGTCTAGAAAGACGTCAACTCAACTCCTATGCACCCCAATCCCTATTGGGGAAATTGACTTCATTAATGAGTTCGGGGGCGTAGGTACGAGCTAGGAAGGTGTTAGGCACTCAACTCGCCCGTTTAACAACAAACGGCCTTTACTAATCGATTCACTATAATTATTAATGCTACGGTTCCAAGCAAGGTTCAATTTGTCCAATTCCTAGTTTTAACTAATGGGTTTGAACAATTATTATTAATGTGACCACTTTTAACAATTTATCAAATTACATGCTTTTATTGCTAGAAAACGATAAATATGCTAAAACCTGCGAGTTAGAAAGGAAACAAGCAATTCATCCATCCATTCACAAACCAAGCATGATTTAATTATATGAAGCGATAAATAACAAAATAACGTATTCATTCATCCATTCATTAGGCTTAATACAAGCCCTTTTGCTCAAAACGCGCCATGCATGTACATATCACATAAACCAAATTCGTTAGTAATAACAATCAATTTATATAATTTATTGAAAACCCTCAGGATGGATTACCTGAATGCCCACAATGAACTTATTGGGTCATTATGCTTGAATTCTTGCTCTTGATGAAGTATGCAGGTTTATTTTGTGGTGTTAGGGGCTAGTCCTAAAAAAGGAGTAGAATCAGAATTTCTGGTTTAATGTGAGAGAGAGAGAGAGAAATTGTCAACCTAAAAGCCAACTTGAGAGAGAAATTGCCAACGAACTCTCAAATTCCCAACCTCTTCAACTGAACCCTAAGGTTTGTTTACATAGAAGAGGGGGAGCTGCCAGGGTTTGGCACGGAAATCGAATGGGCATCGAAATTTGTCGTCCGCGAGAAAAGGTCCAGGCAGCCAAGCCGCTAGGACAAGCGGCCTAGCTGGCAGGCCAAGCGGTCAAACCGCTTGGCAAGCGGCCAAACCGCTTGGCAAAGCGACACAGCCGCTCGTCCTACAGGCCAACGCTTGAGCCCAAGCGTGACCGCTTGGACCTGGAGCGGTGTGCCATCATAGGCGCCTGGGATGATTTTCATGCGGGGGAGGCTTTTCCGAGGGGGTCCACGCGGGATTGACTGAGTTTCCTTGATTGACCAAGGGTTGACTCATGGGTTTGGGTTCCCTTTCAGGCCCTAAGGTTCAAAGAGGCCTATCTCTCAGTTTTGAACTCCAATTGAATTGAGTCCAACTGGTTTGGATCACTTGTACAAAAGGCTTCCACTGGTTAATTCAAATGAACTCGGCTAATCATCAGAGCAATTATTCTCGCAACCCAAGTTCGAGAAAAATCCAATCCTTTCAGCATCGGATTTTTACGGGGACTTATCATAGACACATTTTTTGGTGTCTACACTACCGTGGAAACGGGGGTTACAACAACAACAACAACCGCAACAACGCTGTCCTGCTGTGAACAACCAAGTTCAAGCTCTTGCTACTACTAATCCCGTACTGAACAACAACAACAAAAATAGAGGGGTTGATGACAAAATTTTTGTGATGAATCGCAATGAAGCAGAAGCAAACCCGAACGTGATCGCTGGTACTTTTATTGTTAATTCTTTTTCCACTTTTGTTTTGTTTGATAGTGGCGTAACACACTCTGTTCTTTCTAAGTGCTTTGCATCTAAGATAGGATTAGAAACTAGTTTAGTGTATAGGGAAAATATGAGGATTCCAGATGGGTCGATATTTAATTGTAAAGCATTGTATGAAAAGTGTTCGATTAGGATAGCTGGTCCCGATTTACCCGCGGATTTGATTCAGATGGACTTGAAGGACTTTGACGTGATATTGGGAATGGATTGGTTAGCCAAGTATAGGGCTAAGTTAGAGCACTTTGAACAACGCGTTTCTTTGCGAGGACCTAAAGGTAAGAGGATCACTTACCGAGGAGTTATGGTCGAGCCAAAGTTGAAGGTAGTGGCGACCATGAAAGCAAAAGAGTGCGTGACTAAGGGTGAAGCAATTTACCTATGTCATGTGGTGGATTCGAGTCGCGAGACGGAAGCTCCGCAGCCTATTCCTGTAGTTTCCGAGTATGCTAACGTTTTTCCAGACGAGATTCTCGGAATGCCTCCACAACGCATTATCGACTTTACGATCGAGCTTGCTCCAGGTTCTGCACCAATTTCTAAAGCACTGTATCGTATGACACCTTCTGAGATGAAGGAACTGAAAACGCAACTTGAGTGTTTGTTACAAAAGGGATACATACGTCCGAGTGTATCGCCTTGGGGTGCTCCTGTTTTGTTTGTACGGAAGAAGGATGGTAGTATGAGACTGTGCATCAACTACCGCGAATGGAACAAGATTACGATCAAGAATCGATACCCACTTCCCAAAATTGACGATCTGTTTGACAAACTGCGTGGTGCGTCTATTTTCTCAAAGATAGACCTACGATCGGGATACCATAAATTAAGGATTTCTGAGCCTGATATTGCAAAAACAACGTTTAGGACGAGGTATGGGCACTACGAGTTCACTGTGATGCCTTTTGGGTTGACGAATGCGCCTGCGAAGTTTATGGACTTGATGAATCGTACGTTTCAGCCTTACCTAGACCAGTTTGTTGTAGTCTTTATTGATGATATTCTTGTTTACTCAAAGAACGCCGAAGAGCATGAGCAACACCTACGTACTGTTTTGGAGATTCTGCAAAGGCAACAACTTTACTCCAAGTTGTCTAAGTGTGGGTTTTGGTTAGACACGGTATCTTTCTTAGGACACGTGGTCTCTAAAGATGGAGTGGCCGTAGATCCAGAGGAGATTCGAGCTGTTACAGATTGGCCAAGACCGAAGACCGTGACCAAAGTTCGGAATTTTCTTGGATGGCTACTATAGACGATTTGTAGAAGGTTTTTCGAAGATTGCGCAGCCAATCACGAATCTGATGAAAAAACGACAAAATTTGTATGGTCTGACAAGTGTGAGACTGCTTTCCAAGAGTTGAAGAAACGTCTTACAAGTGCACTTATTTTGACATTGCCGTCAGCAACAGAAGGATATGAGGTCTACAGTGACGCGTCTAAGCATGGCTTAGGGTGTGTTTTGATGCAACATGGAAAGGTCGTGGCTTACGCCTCACGACAACTGAAGAAGAATGAAGACAACTATCCTACGCAAGGTCTCGAACTTGTTGCTGTCGTATTCGCACTGAAGATTTGGCGAAATTAGCTCTATGGTTCCGCAGTCAAGATGTTCACTGATCACAAGAGTCTCAAGTATATCTTTACGCAGAAAGAGTTGAACATGCGCCAAAGGAGATGGCTAGAACTTCTGACGGAGTACGACATCGATATCTAGTACCATGAGGGTAAAGCGAACGTAGTCGCTAATGCTTTGAGTAGGAAGACTAGTGCTTTAGTGCTTTAGTGCTTCCTAAGGAGATCATACGTGACTTGCAAAGTCTCGAGGTCGAAATTGTGTTTCAAGGTGACGTTCAATGTACCTTAGCACATATGACCGTTCGACCAACACTGCTAGAGGAGATTAAAGATAAATAAAGTGGTGATGAGGATCTTCAGCGGATTCTAAACCACAAAGACGAGGGTATGTTCGAGGACTTCACTTTTGGCCAAGATGGACTAATGAGATTTCGAGAACGTGTTTGCGTACCCAATGACCCAGATATCAACAGTCAGATTCTGGGTGAAGCTCATAATACGCCATATTTTGTACATCCTGGTGGATACAAGCTTTACAAAGATCTTCGCCAAGTGTTCTGGTGGAAGGGAATGAAACAAGAAGTCTTTGAGTTCGTAGCGAAGTGTTTGATAGGTCAGGAGGTCAAGATCGAGCACAAAAGATCAGGTGGAATCGTACAATCACTGGACGTTTCAACGTGGAAAGGGAATTCGATTTCTATGGATTTTGTCATGGGTTTACCTTTGACACAAAAGAAGAACAACGCCATTTGGGTGGTTGTGGATCGTTTGACGAAAGTCGCAAGATTCATCCCAATGCACAACACGTGGGAAATGGAGCAACTGGCCGACGCGTACGTCAAGGAGGTCATGAGACTTCATGGTGTACCTGAAGATATTGTTTATGATAGAGACTCCAGATTTCTCTCTAACTTCTGGCAGAAATTACAAGAAGCTTTCGGAAGCAAATTGAAGTTTAGTACCGCTTTTCATCCTGCAACAGATGGTCAGACGGAAAGGACGATTTAGACTCTGGAAGACGTGCTTCGAGCGTATGCCCTCGAACATCAAGGTTCGTGGGATAAAAACATTCCGTTGATCGAATTTTCTTACAACAATAGCTATCATTCGAGCATCGATCGAGCACCATATGAAGCCTTGTATGGTAGGAAGTGTAGATCGCCTGTATGTTGGAACGACATTAGCGAGACTGCAGTTTTGGGTCCTGATATGATCCAGCAGACTGTCGACATTGTGAAGGCGATTCAGACGAAGATGTGAAGTGCACAAGATTGCCAGAAATCACATGCAGATAGAGGTCGTAGACCTGAAGAAATTTGAGGTGGCAGGCAAGGTACTTTTGCAAGTATCTCCTACCAAGGGCATAATGCGTTTTGGTCGTAAGGGGAAATTAAGCCCTCGTTACATTGGACCTTACGAGATTCTAGAAAGGATTGGTGAGGTTGCTTATCGTTTAGCTTTGCCTATGGAACTTGAAAAAGTCCACAATGTGTTTCACTTCTCTCAATTGAAGCGATACGTACATGATCCAACTAATGTCGTTCAACCTGAAACGATCGAACTTGACGAGAGTTTGACTTATGAGGAACGTCCGATCGAGATCACCGACCGCAAAGAGCACTCGACCCGTGCAAAGACTAAATTCCGATTGTGAAAGTTATTTGGTCCCATCATGGCCAAGAAGAGGCAACATGGGAAGCTGAATCCATGATGCGCGAGAAGTACACAGAACTCTTTATCGAAGGTACTAATTTCATTTGAGTTTCAGGACGAAACCCTTTTTAACGAGGGTAGAATGTCACACCTAATAATTTCGTGTTTGTTTACCTCTTTGCACGAGTTACATGTTCTAGCATTGCATGCTGCATTGCTAATCGACTTAGATCACAACGTAGTACACGCATTGCATTGTCGTTGTCCTAAAATCGTTTTATACCTTCGTATGGGTAAACTCGTTTCGTCGTTGGGAAGTGATTACTTCATGTTTCAAGTTTCGGGACGAAACTTCTTTTAAGGAGGGTAGAATGTGATACCCCAATATTTTCTATAATTATAAATCGATTTATAATTCATTTATAAATAGTTTCAAAGATTTAAATCATATATTTATTTAACGATTCGATTTACTTAAATTAATCCATAACAACATTAATTATTATTATGGAAATTTCGGGATTTATAATTATCAAATTGAGGGATTAAATTAAAATGGTTTGTAAATGAATAAAGCTTATTCATATTGTTTTAATTAATTTTAATTAACATTCAATTAGTTTTAATTATTTTTAATTAGCAATTAAATCAGAAAATTAATCCTAATTCTAGTAAGTTTGACTTCCATTGACTGGGCACCTATATAAGCTTAGAGATGGGTCAGTTGATCAGTTTGCAAAACTGAGCCAGAAACCCCAATTCTCTTCCCTATCTCACACGACATTCTCTCTCTCTCTCTCTCTCTCTCTCTCTCTCTCTCTCTCTCTCGGCCTCATGCACACTCTCTCCCTCTCTCTCCTCCCTTGTTGCCGCCGCACGTAGCCGGAGAGCCGCCTCTCCCTCTCTCTCTTTCTTTCTCTCTCTTTTCCTTTCTCTCTCCCCCATGCTCTGTTTTCACCCCCTCCCCTGTTTTGCTGGGTCGTGGCTGTCGCGCCACCGCCGCGCCACCAGACCGCGCCTAGGTGGTCGCCGGCGAGTGGCCGATGCGACCGGGCCCTGCCCGACACTCCTCCCCCTCTCAGTCGTTCCCTCTCCCACGCAATCTCTCTCTCTCTCTCTCTCGATCTCGATCTCTCGCGCTTTCTCTCTCCTCCGTCGTCGGTGCTCCGGCGAGCCACCGCGGACCATGGTGGTCGGTGGGTGGTGGTCTTGGTGATGGGCTAGGTCGTGGGTCCCCATGCTTGGTGTCTCACGACCTAGACTCGAAAAATCGATTAGGGTTTCATTTAATAATTTTGTTTTAATTAATTTCGCATTTTTCAGTATTTTTCATATCAATAATTGTTTTTATTGTTCTCTACTTGTTAGGAATCCGAATTCGGATTTTCAAAAGCCTACATTGGTTGGAATAAATCAAGAAATAAAAATAAGTTTATAGTTTCAGTACTTTTTAGATTTTCGTATTTAATAAACTCAATTTCGGTAATTATTTTTAATTAGGGCTTAACGACTAAGCTTGATCATCTTTGTACGTGGAGCTTACGTACTAATTAGTGAGCGTTGGTTAAATAAGCGATTGTGCCTACCTCTTTCCAAAGCCCCATCAAAACTATTTTGATGTGTTATGTGCTAATTGATTATTGTTGTTAATTTAATTTGCGAAGCATGATTGAATTATATCGTCGTTAATTATGAGAATTTTGAAATACATTCTTCGCTGTAAATATGAATTATATTGAGTATGACAAGTTTATGAAGTTTTGTTAATTAATTAGTTCATATGCTAATTATTGAGCATGTATGGCGATGTTGAATTTCTATTATTAGTAAGATATAATATAAGTGCAATCTGGAATGGGTTATTATTGAGTGCCAATGACAATGAGCACCTAATATATCTCGGATGGTTTATTTGTAAAAGTGTAATTTTTAGATATCATGATTTACTACCGAAGTGCTGCCGAAATTTCGTTAGACATATATGAAGCATGACTATTGTTAATATGCCTTTATGTCGTTATCGTCGTTATTATTATTCATTATCATGAGCATGAAATGAATTAGTATGTCGTGGTCTCGTTGTACTACTAGGTCAATCAATGCAAGTATCTGAATTGAATCATAAATGAGAATAAGACTCCTAATGGATCCCTAGGAGTAGTCGAGCTATCGAGACTTATCTAATTGATATAGTCTAGAGATGTGTGATTCTCAAGTTAATTTTATGGACACCTCGTAGTGTGTTTGGGATGGATCATTCCCCATCGTTTAATTCTCTACATATCGATTTATTATGTTAGAGGTAATGTGAGTATACACTAGAGTAAGTCCATGGCATGTCTATCTCTATCTATGAACAGTATGGGTAATCGTTGTTCTATTCGGTCTCTTATTACTCTAATCAAGATGGGTTATCTATTTATGTTCGATTGATCACTAAAGCAAGAATTGCATGTAATTGAATATTGAGTATGCGTGTGCTTGATTGTATGACTACTTGTGCATGCAAAGAATTTCAATGATTCTTCTAAAACCCAGGTAAGGTTTGCAAAAGTGTTTTTACTGGGTATGGACGACGTTTATTCAGTTTATCTGATTTTTGTTTTCTTTTGTTTCTTCTCTTTTCTTTTGTACCTTATTTCCGTCACAGAAACCAAAGTGCAGGTGTAGCTGAGTGAGGACGGTTTGCTAGAAGGTTGAATGTGGGCCGTTTCTTTAGAACTATTAATTTATTGGTTACTTTGGATTATTGGGATTTTTGGTTTGTGCCCATGAAGGCAAAGTTGTAATAAGCCTTTAATGAACTTAATATCACTTGATAGACAACTCTTATATTAATGTTTAATTTGTTTAGATGCTACTTTTGATACCTAGTTTTTCCTTTCTGCTTAGCATTTACTCCTTAGCGATAAATGTTGTAGTAACTACCCTTGGGTTTGTGACGGTTCAGTGGTGTCGAGTCGTGGACAGCGACGTCGATAGTTCACTGGAAATCGTTGCGAATTCGGGGATGTTACAACACTTCCCCAACACTACTCTTCAAGCTAAAGATTCTATTCTGCTGTCTTCTTTGTCTTAACATAGCATGAACTGATTATTCTAATCACCCAATTGTACCCATTTTGTCTTACTATTCTGCTTCAAAAAGGATTCAGCAGCATTGTTTGTCAACATGAACTTTTTCCTAGCCTCCCTTTCCATCAACTGGGAGATTAGTATTAGTGGGATCACTATTTACTGCAAGATGAGCATCCAACATGTCTTCTATGTCTTCTAAACCATTGCAAACAGACCAGAAAACTCTGCTGTACTGAAGGGTTTAAGAGCTTTTTTCACATTCTTCAGCTTGCAATTAAGCTTGTACATCAAAGTTCCTTTAACAGGGTTCTTCCAAGCCTTATTCACAACATTCAAGAAACCCTCATGCTTCCCTCACATATTAAAGTATCCAAAGACCTTCCCCATTCTGTGCAGAGTCCTCTCCAGTTTAACAACTGTAGGGCAGTGGTCAGACACCCCTTTAGGTTTGAAGTAGCTGACCGAACAATTACCAAATTACTGAAACCATTCATCATTCCTAAACACCCCATCAATTTTCGAAAAAAAACTCTCCCATGTCTCATGATTATTTTATTCTTATTCCCTGTCTCATGATTATTACATGAGGTAAATTTGCATCCATCCCAAGCTAGCTCTAAGAGATGACAAGTATCCAGGCAATTATGAAAATCAATAGTATTTGTTGCTTGGACTACTCTACCATCCAGACGCTTATTGGGCTGTAAAACATTATTAAAATCCCCTAAAACTAGCCATAGTTACGTGCAAGTTCTAACTAAATTAGTCATCTCATTCCAGAGGTGACCACATAACAATTTTTTTTAGTAAGATCGTTTCGTAGTAGAAAGTAATGTAAAAATATTTCTAAGAAAAAGATAGAGAGAAATAGTCATTTAGTCAACAAATATTATTCGCTCAAGGTGAGGATGAAAAATATGAATATAATAGTTTTGGATCAAATTCTCAACAAAGAAGTAGCGTTTCTTTTTTTTTCGAGAAAGAAGTACCTTTCGTAATTGGATTTTGAATGGTAGTATTAAGAAGGAAAAAATGAGGAAAAGTAAGGCAAGAAATTTGAACCAACAATATTAATATTTTCAAACTTAAATTAGAAATATTAGGCAATATATTTTGACATTATCATGATTAATTTAATTAAAACATGGAAAAGAAAAGTGAGGAATAAATATAAATAAAATTGTACTTGCGTTAATAAGATGAAGCACAAATAATGACAAATGTAATTAACGAAGAAAAATTATTTTTAGAATTTTTTAAATCTCAATATGATATTTACTTTTTTCATACTAAACATCTCGTGTATCGTGATGGCAAAACTAGTACTTGTGATATCAAGGTTCCTCTTTGCCAAACCAAAAACAAAAAAAAACAAAAAAAAATGTTGGATATTTGGCCCGAATGTTAGACTTCTTATGTGTACAGTACAAGAAATGTCATCAATTCTTTATACCTTAAAATTGTACTTTTTTTTTAAATCAATGTGGTATGGGGTTGTTTTCTAATACTAATCCGACTTTACAATTCTAAGCAAGATCAATTTATACTTGTGGTCAAATAACATTGGGATGATGTATTTCTTTTTCATTGAATTGAGATAAACTGAACTAAATTAAGCAAAGTTTAATTGAACTGAGATAAACTAAACTGAATTGAAGTACACTGAATTAAATTTAACTGAATCGAACTGAATAGTAATCTGTGAGAGAAAAATTAGATCACTAACAGAACTGAACTGAATTGTATTGAACTAATTAGAGTAATGATGTGTTTTCCTCAGGTTGATTTCACTTATATTTAGTTCAGTTAAACTATGTTCAGTTCAGTTCATGTATAATTTTATCTCAGATAACATTTATGTTGCAAAATAAATACATGATGATAACAATGTCATTGAAAATGTTTCAAAACATACTTCCAAATGAGTCCAATCTTGAATATGTTAGGATGAGATTTAAAATGGTTAAAGTTACGTTTAAAAAAATCAATTCAGTTTATTTCAGTTTAATCTAATTCAGTGTAGTTTTTTCCAGTTGAAAAGAATGAAGCCTAAGTGAATAAAACACAAGCTCGGACTCCATTCTTTTCAACATGAAAAAAAACTGAATTGGACTAAATTGAAATGATTTGATTTTCTTAACTTGGCCTTTAAACATTTAAACACTCGTTCAAACATATTCAAAATTAGACTCATGTGAAAGTATGCTTTCAATCTTTCCAATGACATATGTATCATCATGAATTTATTTTGATATAAAAAATTATTTGAATGATAAGTTACACATTAATTGAAATAAAGTTAATTGAACTAAACTAAACCAAAATAAATTGAAACTAAGTTGAGTAGAATAGAGTCTCGGTCACTTTAGTGACGACAAACTTTAGTGCTTAGTTATTAGGATACTCTCCATTTCTCCCCTCTCCATTTTCTTTTTTTTTTTTTCTCCATTTTCTAAATAAAAGGCTAGATTTCCTTCTCTTATTTTCCCTTTTTAAATTTATTAAACTCAAAAATTAGTTAGAACGGGATCCCACTTTATATTTAGTAAATGATAACCTCCATTTACCTACAACCTAACCTAACTACAACCTTACTAATCTAGTCTCTAGTCTAGTTCTTGTCTCTTCCTCCCGAACCCTGATTGGTTTACACATGATGTAATACACACAAATGTGTCTTTGTGTCTATCTCTTTCCTCCCTCTTGGCCCTCTTTGAATTTCATGGGAGTAGTATGAGTGTGGGGTAAAGGAGAGAGATAGACACAAAACACACTTGTATATACTACACAATGTGTAAGCTTAGCATTTCTCCTTCCTCCCACGAATAATAAACACGCGCCTGCAGTTTTTCGTGTACCATAATATGAACATCACTAGATTACAAAACTCGAGTCCCAAGACTCCTAGAGGACCTACACCGTCTGTTACCTTTTTTTCTTGTGCAAAAAGAGGGTGCAAGTAAAAATCGACGGAGACACCTTGCTACATATTAGATCCGTCAACGAAGTACCAATAAAATATTAGAATAAAAAGTTTCTAAAAGTCACCAGACATAAAGTATGTGGAAAATATGAATTCGAATCTATAACTTTATTTTATCAAATCATTTAGGAGTAAGTTTGAAATTATTAGATCACCACCCTTATTGATAGAGCATCTCTTACTTAAAAGTTAAAACACATTCAACCCATGCAAAACAGAGAACCAACCCTAACAAGGGGAATCCTCTTTTAAAGCAAACATGATCAAATAAGCACATGTAGCATTAACTGTCCACCAACACCACTTGTAAACAAATGAGTTCACTGGTACTGTGGTACGCATAATCCTTCACGTGGCCTTCCCCACAAACATCGGCCTAAAAATACTCCCGGGCTACCAGCTGTAAGTTCAGATGACGGGCGTAATGTATGGCACCTATTGCTCGTTCTTTTTAACTGGTAATTGAGAGTAATTGGGTAGAAATGGACAAAACTGGTGAAAACAATAAAAATTAACTGGTAACTCGTAAAAATTGGGAAAAACTGGAAAAAAACTGGGTCAAACTGGGATAAACAGGGAGAAATTGGAAATTTTGCATATTTCAATTATTTTTTTAATAATAATAATAATAATATTAATATTAATAATAATAACATTAATTATTAAACTAACAATAATAATAATAATAATAATAATAATAAAATATTAATAAAAATATAATAATAATACTAATAATAATAATAATAATAATAATAATAATAATAATAAATTAATAAAATTATACTAATAAAATTAATAGTAAAAAATATTATTAATAAAATATATTATTTTTTATTGTTACTAAAAATAAAATTACACTAATAAAAAATAGTAATAAAAATATTATTAACACAATATATTATTATTATTATTATTATTTTTATTATTATTATTATTATTATTATTATTATTATTATTATTATTATTATTATTATTATAAGGACTTTTATTCATGTTTAAATACAAAGTCAATGCACTTATTTATTTTTATATTTTCATTAAATATATTGTATATTTAATTATTATTTTTAATATGTCCAAATATCAAATTGAGAAAAATTGGACAAAACTGGGTCAAATTGGGGGAACTGGGCAAAATTGCGAGAATTGTATTTTGTAACTGATAACTGGTGAAAATTGGGCAAAACTGGAGACCAGTTGAAAAGAACATGTCCTTAGTTGTGGTTGTAGCTTGTAGGTTTTACTGTTTTATTAGTGGTTAGTTTTGTTAAACTAGTTTCGTCAATCATACAGTAATAATAAATAAATATCGATAGTTTAATTTATTTGGTTGATCGTTCTATAAAGTTAGTTGGTACATTAGCTGATGAATATAAAAAAAATATATAATATTATGAGTAAATTTTCATAGGGTAGAATTGTAATCATAAACCTAAATAATTCAACAATGAGCTAGCCTTAGGACTTAATCAAAAAGATAAATTTGTTAACTTTTGTAAAACAACATTTATTCTAGTTAAAAGTTAGTAACCGAATACAACAATTGAGAACGAGCGTTTGATTATCTCAAAACACCAACACCTATTCAAAAAGTTAGTTACCCAACACACCCAAAACTAAAACCTTATATTGCGTTATGAGCCACTACTACATGACCACCTATAAATAGACTTAGCCCTCCATCAAACGTGTAAAGCGCTTGCATCCAAGCCTTGAACTCAATCATTCTTTTCATACCACCCTACGCCAAAGAAACTACTACTCCTAGAGCATATTTCCTTGACAACATCCACTACTGAATCTTCTCATCCCCCTATTTCTAATCCATCTAATCCTATCATCAGTTTCTTGCAAGAAGATGACATAACCCAAGAATGCAAAAATCTAATATCTTCCTTACCTAAACATAAAGGTTGGGGCGCTGCACCACATAAATGTACCAATACCAAGGGTTTTGGCATGCAAGTAGGCAACTCCAACGGGTTCTTACTTGCCAAAACCACTTTCAAGCCAACAACACTGATATCCTCCTTGTCACCACCCCGAAATCCGGCACCACTTGGCTCAAGGCTATAGTGTACTCATTAGTAAACCGATCAAAGTGGTCACCAAAGGAACCAGACCACCCTCTCCTTACATCGAACCCACATGACTTGGTTCCGATCTTAGAGATCGGGGTCTATGCTAATAGCCATGTTCCTGACCTCACAGGATTACCTTCTCCTAGGATCTTCTCAACCCATTTGCCCCTTGAATCACTTCCAATATCTGTTAAGGAAACAAATTGCAAGGTTGTGTACTTGTGTAGAGACCCTAAGGATACATTCATCTCATTATGGCATTTTTTAAACAAGATGAGGCCTAAAGAAAAGGGGAAACTCTCACTTGATGAAGCATTTGACATGTTTTGTAAAGGGGTTAGTGCTTATGGTCCATTTTGGGACCATGTTTTAGGTTATTGGAAAGCTAGCTTAGACAATCCCAAAAAGGTGTTGTTCTTGAAGTTTGAGGATTTGAAAGAGCAACCAGTGTTGCATTTAAAGAGATTGGCTGAGTTTTGTGGGTGTCCTTTTTCTTTGGAGGAGATAAATCAAGGGACAATTGATGAAATTCTTCGATTGTGTAGCTTTGATAGTTTGAGCAATTTGGAAGTGAACAAAAGTGGTGGGATGTCTTCAGAGATTAAAAAATACTTCATTTTTTCGAAAAGGTGTTGTTGGAGATTGGGCTAATTATCTCTCACCTGAAATGAGTGAAAGATTTGATAAAATTAGTGAAGAAAAACTTCATATTTGGGGATCAAAGTTCTAGTAGTGTCCTCCCCTCAAAAAAAAAAAAAAAGTTCTTGTAGCTAGTGTCCACTGTCCTTGTAAGTTTATTTCGTTTGTCCCTTCTGTTTTTTCTGTTGAAAATTTCGTTTGTCCTTTAAATCCTTGATGCTTTCATCGTGCCGCGGATAGGGGTTTATTTTATTACTTTTCGCATTAATATCGTACCCCATTTTAATTAAGCTTAAGTTTTGTGTGAGACCAATTTATAAAAAAATGAGATCAGTATTTAGAAATGTAAATGTCACTTATTACAAGCCGTGATCTTTGTTTTACTAAAAAATGACCATCGTCTCTCCTAAAGTTACGATAAAACTGTCTTAAACAAATTTTTGGGTTAATCAATACCACAACCCTGCTAAAATATACAACTTTACCCTCTTTTTTTTTATTCAATTTGCCTTAACCATCCTCCATTGTTAACCCTTTACATTTCCCCTATTTATTGCGATGAATCATGATACAATAATTTCGTTGCGATAATTTATACCAAATACACCTTTAAGATGAGTGTAAATATTTTTGAGAAAAGATGAGTGTATATAGTGTACGTTGTCCTCGATCTATTTCTATGATCAATGTTGCACTTTTACGGTTTTGAGGATTTTTCTTAGTTTGGTAAGAAAATAAGACAACATAAGAAATGTAATAAATAAGGGTAATATTATTGCTAAGTCTTTATTGCCAGGTCATTTTATGTCATATATGAAGATATAATATAGTTAACCTTTTAATATTGGACCGAACTTTGGACACGTTTTTTCAACTGTTTTTTAGTCGTCCTTGGTTAAATTTTTCAATTGTCTCCAATTACCTCTATTTGTCCCCAATTTGACCCAATTTTGCGCATATTTATATTTTTGAGTTTTTAATGATAAAATTATAATTATAACTATTACTATTACTATTATTATTATTATTATTATTATTATTATTATTATTATTATTATTATTATTATTATTATTATTATTATTATTATTATGTTTATGTAATTAAAAATAATAATATTTATAACTATAATAATATTATTATATAATTATAACTATAATTATAGTTATTATAATTGTTAGGATAACAGTAAAAACTACACATTTTTAATTTTCAAAATTGCTCCCAGTTGTCCCAATTTAACCTAATTAATTGCCTCTAATTGTCCCCCAATTGCCAATAGTTGTCCCCATTTTTCAGTAAGATTTTCTAGTTATCCCCAAGTGTCCCCAATTCCCTCCAATTACTCGCAATTATCAATTTTCAGTTGAAAAAAATATGCCCTTCAGGTTTCATAAAATCAATAATAATAGTCCTAATAAAAAAGATGATTAACCTTGCCATGTTTCAATTCCTTGTGGTTTCTCAAACCCGATATCACCAAGGTTAATGTATATCTATGATGGGTTGCCTTAGTTTAATCAGAGGAGGAAGCCTCTTTATAAATAATATAGATTTTATTCTCCCTATATAAAGGAATATGTGAATCTCCGACCACTTGATTATAAAGATAGGGCACTTACTATTAGAGAATATTACAATTTATCGAGAATATTCTCATTATATCTTTTAGAATATTTTGTGTTAGAGTTTTACCATACGTAGGAGTCTTGTATCACTATATTTATGGTGATTTCATATGAATGATATTCAAGCATTCTATTATCTCACATGGCATCAGAGCGGTTACTTTCCTGGTAGCCTAAAACCCTAAGCTTCCGCTAAGCCGCCGGATGGAGGTCTTAAAACCATATTCCATCCGGTGGAGCACTCTTTTTAACTACTCGCACAAATTAGTTTTTAGCTTCCTAGATTAAATTCAACTCCGATGATCTCCACCACTACAAAAGAATTTTTGATCTCAATTATCTCCCCGTTACCACACATATCTTTATACCGACCCTCCAGCTCCGCCATCACGTCAGGTTCGCACGTCCCCGACTCCCCCCGTTCGCCGCTTGCAGTCCTACCAACCGCAGAGCGTCGTCCGCCGCCTGCACTCTTGCCGCCACCGATCGCCGTCCGCCGCCTGCAGTCCTGCCACCGCCGACCGCCATCCGCCGCCTGCAGTCCTGCCGCCACCGACCGCCAAGCGTTGACCCCTGCTACCGCGTGATCTGCTGCTGTTGTCGATCCATATCGTCTTCCGCTGACGCGTTCTTTCCCCTTGGTCACGGTTGGCTATGTAGCGGGTGGTACCAGTTCCGGTGACAGTACGATAGTTTTGTTTCGGCCAGATTTCATGCTTGGTTGAATATTTTGTATTAGAGTTTTACCATACGTAGGAGTCTTGTATCCCTATATATATGGTGATTTCATATCAATGATATTCAAGGATTCTATTATCTCACACTTACCACTTGTGCTTCGACATGATCCTCAATTTTCCATTTCCTCTAAAAAAACAAATTTATGATGCATATTTGTAAAAATTTTTTGAGGTGTCCCTATAACTTTATTATTATAGTACATAAATAATTCACAATACAAGCTATACAAAAATCTTATCATTGTATCCAGTCAAATAAAGTATTTATCATTGTGGGAGCAAATGTATTTTTGTGCAACTAAGTTAACCATACATCTTGTGTATATTACACTCTCTTGTTTCTCTTTTTTTTGTATTTAACTCTTTTATCTTCTCATTTTCCTCCTTTTCACTATATTCATATTACCTCCTGAAATTTCATGGAGCAAGGAACAAATTTGTCCTCCCATTCATAGAAGACAAGAGGGTGTAATATATACAGGGTATATGGGTAGCTTTTTCCATTTTTGTGGGCCAATCATTCAATCATTCAATCATTTTAGTTATATACTGGTTGGATCTAGCAGGCCAATAAGTGAATGAAACGTGTATCATTTTTGTGGTGCAACTTGTATCCCATCTAATCGTTTTTCCATTTCTCTCATGTTTTGTGTCTACTGGTTTGTAGGGACTATACTAACCTCCAGGTCAGTATTTGCGCTGGTTGTTTAACCAGTCTCATATGTTCGCTATTAAACATGAGAGTCCAAACATGATGTAGCGGGGGTGTCTCAATCACCATTCACTTGCACCCTCTTTTTGACAAGCAAAAAAAAAAACTAATAGTTTCGGATAAACCTAATCATTTCACATGCTGCACCCATAAAAAATCTAATCGTTTCCCATAACAGCATCTCCAATGCTATGATGTTTTAATTGGGTTTTTTTTTAATGTCACATTATTAGTGTAAAAATTTTCTTTTTTCAATCCCTCCATCTCAGTATAAATCTCCAATGTCAATAACCACAAATTGTTGGATCCAATATAGAAAGAGATCATGCTATAAACCTGATTTATCTAGACAAAGTGATTTGTAAAAAATATAGGTTTATAGATTTGTCAATAAAAAATAAAGGATTTGGAAGATTTTTCACCTCACAACCCTTGCATTAGAAATGCTCTATGGATGAAGTTGAATGAAATATCCACATTGAACATCTCAGACTCAAGGTAAGGTAAAGTTCGTTCATAGTTTTTAAATTAAAACCTCATCAATTCGTTTATGATCCTAGCTTGAACACATTTGAAAACTGATTAGAAGCTCGGCTTGTGTTCAAATATGACTAAGATAAATGAGCTTATGCACGAAAAACTGAGGGCATAGTTTTTTAGACTGAAAACTGGATATTGAAAACTGGAACAAATTGGAGAAAAGTGGAAAAAACTGAAAAAACTGGAACTTTTAACTGGAAATTGGAGAAAACTGGAACTTACTGGAGAAAACTGAAACAAACTGGAGAAAATTGGAACTTACTGGAACTTTTGCAATTATGAATTCTCTTAATAATAATAATAATAATAATAATAATAATAATAATAATAATAATAATAATAATAATAATAATAATAATAATAATAATAATAATAATAATAATAATAATAATAATAATAATAATAATAATAGAATAGAATTAAATTAAATTAAATTATTATTATTATTATTATTATTATTATTATTATTATTATTATTATTATTATTATTATTATTATTATTATTATTATTATTATTATTATTATTATTATTATTATTATTATTATTATTATTATTATTATTATTATTATTATTATTATTATGCTCAAACGGTACATCAATTTGGAACGGATGAAGTAGATAATAAAAAATGGGCATTTTTTAAAAGTGATTTAAATATATACGCAATTTATATTTATTATTAATATTTAGATAAAGAATAATTAATTACTATATTTATTATGTTAAAATATTAAATAGGAAAAAACTGGAACAAACTGGAGAAAACTGGAAGAAACTGGAGAAAATTGGAACAAACTGGAGAAAGCTAGAACAAACTGAAATTTTTAACTGGAAGCTGGAAAAAATTGGAACAAACTGGAAAAAACTGAAGAAAATTGAAAATTTCTGGAATCCAGTCTAGAAAAACATGCCCTGAGTACTTGACTACTCGCTTTAGGCTCCTCCGTTCATTCTTTTTAGTTGGAAAAAATAAACTGAATTAAATTTATTTTTTTTTAAATTTGACCTTAAACCCATTAAAGATCCAATATTTGACCGCTAACTTGTTAACAAATTATAATGTGTACTGATTATAGATATCATCTACTTTTGATTAATTTGTGTACTGATTCATTTCGAATAGTATTTTGAAAAAGGTCCCTCAAAAAGAAAACCGAAAAGTATTTTTGGTGAAAAATCATATTATTCTTTAAAACTTTTATCTCACGTTATAATATACTTTCTCCGTCTCATGAAAATGTTCACACTAATTTTTCCAGGGTCTCTAAAATACTACTTTGACCATAAATAATTATGTATATATATATATATATATATATATATATATATATATATATATATATATATATATATATATATATATATATATATATATATATATATATATATATATATATATATATATATATATATATATATATATATATATATATATATATATATATATATATATATATATATATATATATATATATATATATATATATAAATGAATCCAAAAGTATTTTTATATTATAAATCTTTATATTTTTTGATATATTTAAGGTCAAAATTTTTAAAGTTTGACATTGAAAAAACTAGTGTGAACATTTTCATCATGCGATGGAGAAAGTATATTTTATAGTCAAAGTAATGTATTCGAGACCATAAAAAGTAAATGTAATTTTTTTTTTTTCGGGAATGAGGGAGTATAACAGAAATATTTTACATAAATCAAGTGATGCACGAGAATGGTGAAAAGAAAGATGGGTGTGGATGAGTGGACATGGACTTAGGCTCCGTTTGATTCAACTGAATTTCACGTAACAGAACTTAACTGAACTGAACTCAACTGAACTGAATTTATTGGCCCTGAATTGAACTGAACTTAATGCTCCTGAACTGAACTTATTATTATTATTATTATTATTATTATTATTATTATTATTATTATTATTATTATTATTATTATTATTATTATTATTATTATTATTATTATTATTATTATTATTATTATTATTATTATTATTATTATTATTATTATTATTATTTTATTATTATTATTATTATTATTATATTTATTATTATTATTATTATTATTATTATTTAATTCACTATTTTCAAAGGTAATGTCACATATCTACAAGATAAATACTACTTTTTTACACTTTTTTTGTGGCAATTTTATTTTATCATCGTTGTTATCTTTCAAAAATGGTAGGAAAAAAATTTGGATTGAGTATCTCTATCAACGAACCAAAGAATAGCAAAGTGAATTGAAAGTAATTCTACTACTTTACTAGAGTGAACCAATCAAGAAGGGTAATTAGGTTCATTTCTTTCATTTTTCCTTTTCTAGTATTAATTATTTATTGATCCTTTCCCTTATCAAGTAACAAACCAATTGCCCCTTAATTTTATTTCTTATTATTTTATTGTTGTGTTTAATTTAAAATACAATATCTAATTTTAAAGGTATTACCACGCATTAAATAATACTAATACTAATACTAATAATAATAATAACAATAATAATAAAAATAACAAAAAATAAATAAAAAAATAAAAAAATAAAAAAATAAAAATAATAATAATAATAATAATAATAATAATAATAATAATAATAATAATAATAATAATAATAATAATAATAATAATAATAATAATAATAATAATAATAATAATAATTGCAATGAACTGAACTTATTGGCTTGAACTGAACTGAACTAAACTTATTGGCCCTGAACTGAACTGAACTTATTGGACTTGAACTGAACTGAACTGAACTTAATTTAATTTAAGTGAAATTAAGTTGAATCAAACAGAGCCTTAGTCACCCTTGACCAATAAAATCGAGGGTTCTCCTTGGGCATGGAGCATTTTTAAGTCCTTTGGTCAGTTGTTCCATCCTTTTTTATAGGGGTGCCAAGGGAGGCACAGAGACTAGTACAATAAATTTACTTATAATGGGAGAAAGGAAATTCGAATATAGGACCAAATGTATCCAGGGTCACAACCTTAACAACTAGGATTTGAATACCTTATTGACAACTATCCCAGCCTTTAAGATACCAAAACAAACTAGTGTGGGCAATAGCCACTCTGATGGATCGATGGTGGATACCTCTAGCTAGTATGAATAAAAAACAAAACAATCAATATCTTGTTGCACCAAAAAAAAAAAACATATAATTAAAATAAAAAAGAAAGCAAAATCTTTGAGTTCCAGGCTTTATAAACTAGCTAGCCTAGAGCTCCACCTCAAAACCAAATCAGCATATGCCATGACCACAGAATCTTCTCACCCACCTCTTTCTATTCCATCTTCTCGTATCATCAATTTCTTCCAAGAAGATGACATAAACCAAGAATGCAAAGATCTAATTTCCACCTTACCCAGAGATGAGGGATGGGCTGTATCAAATATGTACCAATACCAAGGGTTTTGGTATGCTAGTAGGGAGCTCCAAGGAGTGCTAGCATGCCAAAACCATTTTGAAGCCAAAAACACTGATATCATCCTTGTCACCACTCCAAAATCTGGCACCACCTGGCTCAAGGCCATACTTTACTCATTAGTAAATCGCGGTAAGTGGCCACCACAAGACCATAACCATCCTCTCCTCAAATCGAACCCCCATGACTTGGTACAGTTCTTAGATATTGGTCTCTATGCTGGTGACAAAGTCCCTGATCTCACAACATTACCCTCCCCTAGGGTCTTCGCGACTCATATGGCCCTTGAAGCACTACCAAAATCTATTATGGAAACAAGTTGTAAGGTTGTGTACCTATGTAGAGACCCTAAGGATACATTTATCTCATTGTGGCATTTTATAAACAAGATAAGACCTAAAGAAAAAGGGAAGCTCTCACTAGATGATGCACTTGACATGTTTTGTAGAGGTCTGAGTGATTATGGTCCATTTTGGGACCATGTTTTAGGTTATTGGAAGGCTAGCTTAGACAATCCCAAAAAGGTGTTATTCTTGAAGTTTGAGGACTTGAAAGAGCAACCTGTGTTGCATGTTAAGAGGTTAGCTGAATTTTGTGGGTTCCCTTTTTCTATTGAAGAGGAAAATCAAGGTACAATTGATGACATTCTTTAATTGTGTAGCTTTGATAGTTTGAAAAACTTGGAAGTGAACAAGAGTGGCAAGGTTTCTTCAGAGGTAGATAATGCATCATTTTTCCGGAAAGGTGATGTTGGAGATTGGGCTAATTATCTCTCTCCAGAGATGAGTGAACGATTTGATAAAATTAGTAAAGAAAAACTTCATATTTGGGGATTAAAGTTATAGTCCTTCAAAGTTTATTTTGTTAGTCCTTGTTCGCTTGTTGGTGTCTTAGACCTCATGATTTATGAGATCAAGTTCAACTTTTTGTACTGCCTTTAAAGTTTATGTCACCTTCTATCAATATAAAGTTGATAAACGACGAAATAAAAAGTTGTAAGTTAGTGTTGTTTCAATCTTATTAAATTAAATAGTAATAAATGCTCTTTAATTTTCTTGTTTTTGTTTGTATTCGATCTTAAGTCTTTTTATCAGCGTCCTACAATTAAGTTCATGGAATCGTGTGGAATATTGGGTTCCCAAAGCAGATTCCAGCGCCAACGCTATTAAATTGTTGCACTTTCAAACGTCTTGAAATAATGAAGTAATTATCAATAATTTACTTTATCAATGTATTAGTTTCAACTAAACTAACGAATGTAATTTTTTTTCTCCAAAAAAATAGCAAGGTCACGAAAAATACAAGACCTTGAGATCTAATTTTTATAATACCAAAACTTGTATAAAGCGGCCTAAATGTGAGGCCCCTCAATTAAATATGACGTCATACTTGACTAATGGCTACAGAGGTGGCTTTATGTTGAGACAGCGTCATAAGAGACCTATTGTTCTTATAATCAGTGTCATTGTAGAAGGTTCTGATGATTATAATGGTATATGTTTTCATTTTTATTCTTATTTTTATAGACCCTATTGTTTTTTGTGATAAAAATGCTTATTTCTTAGTTTTGGATTTATTTGTTGTATTTTTTTTTCCTATAAGCAAAAATGAGGGTGCAAGTGAATGGCGGTCGAGGCATCCCCGCTAAGTCATGTTCGGACTCTCGTGTTCCACAAAGAACATATCAGACTAATTGAACAACCAACGCAAACATTGGACCCGTTAACGTAGCACTAAGAAGGGGGTAGTATACTTCTTAGAAGCCGGTAGACAAAAAGCATGATGAAAATGACAATTCAAACCCATAACCTTGCCTTACCAAATTAGATCATTTGAAGTAAGATTAGAAGCACTAAACCACCATCATTATTGGTAGATTTATTGTTGTATACCCTGGCATATTTCTATGTCTTTTAAGATGGGACGAAGCTTGTGATAAGCAAGCTTACCACGGTGCGTGGTTCTCGTCCAACATCGAAATAACTTTTTTTTTTTATTGATTTTTTTTTTTTTTTTGATTTTGGTTACATGGGTACATGTAATATCTCGGAAACCACATGTATTAGGCAACTAGGCAAGCAACTCATGTAGGCACTTACAAGCACCCTCCTCATCCTCTTGGTTTTTTATTATTATTGGAAAATTGGCTCCCAATAATTCGAAGTTTGTGCGGTCCGCTGCGAATAATCCCAGCATTGCTTTCAGCTAAATGATCCAAAATTTAGACTCACCCGCCCAAAACAGTTTAAATGAAGACGGAGTCTAACTCGTCAAAACTCCGTTAACCGTTGTTACTGTTTGCACCCAAAACCCCCATTTTTTTCATTTTCTCTCTCCCGTTCATCTTCAACCTCTTTACTCGCTCACACTGTCACACACACACATACACACTTAAACCCCCAACCACCATTGCCTCCCCACCACCACTTTGGCCCTTCCGCTCTTTCTCTCCACTTCTCGCTCTCCTCTCTCCACTTCTGTAAGTAGACATCTGATGGATGGGTACAAAGATTACCAACAGATTTTCCTCTTTGATTATTGCATTTGGGAAAGTGATTAGCCCAAATTTTTTTTTATCCCCATCCAACCACCTGTAAGATCTAGTTGCAATGATCTAATCAAATAAGCGGAAGACAACTAGAATCAGAAAACTTAATGGGTCATAAAATACATATTCATATACCTCTTGATGCGTGCCTCCGTTGTTGAAATTGCGTTCAATGAATCCAAACCAGAGATGCCCCAAGTGTTGCTCCTTTAGCGTAGTCCACACTGCGATTGAACTTTAGATCCTGTGAGCGTTCGTTAGCTAGAACGAGGACAATGAACTATTCCTTGCTTGGCCTTTGGTAAAATACACGTTACTTTTGAGAGAGAGAGAGGCATGACTTTTTCAGTTAATTCATTTAATTAACTGATGAAACTCACTTATAAGCTAAACCCTAGTTTCCTAGTCCAACTAGGAAACCCTAGTAATAGCCTTGTGGGCTTCCCACTATGGGCCCACATACCTTTTTCTGTCTCTCTTTTATCTGATCCATTCAACGCATATGTGTGTGTGACCCGTTAGGCCCAAACGCATTTAGTAGTTGGTCTGATTCATATCGGTCCATTTATCGTAAGCGGTCTCTAACTAAAGATTACGATCTACTAAATCGATGAGTTAACTATCTCTGTAATTAAATCCCGAGTTTTGCACCTTAACTGACAGGACATAAATCCTTCAATTTCCCGCTTATCCTTAAGACAAGTGTGCAAATTCATTCCCTTGTCACTTACTGTCTTGATGTGAACGTAAGGTAAGAAGTCTAGTCATCCTTACAATGTTCATATCTTTTCTTGATCCCAAATCGGATTGTTAAGACAAATGATTATCCAATAATCCATTTAAGCACGACCATGCATTTCACAATCTCAATTCTACAAGAGGCCCATAAGACAACGATCCCCATATGGAGGACAATTCCCATCTTGTGTATTCATGATTTTCAACATGATTTTCAATAATGCAGATGTATTCGTTATTGCCTCCTGCTACGCAGGCGTTAGGAGTAATCACAAATCACTGATACTCATGTCGTTATTCATAACCCCTCAGGTTTGAGAAATGGTTCAAGATAGTTTTATGAGAGTCTAATATGACTACTTGTTCTTAAAGAACTCTCATAGTGGGTCTGTCCAATCATGAATTCCCAATTCATATATATGCAAATGATCCTTGACATCCCATGTCTCCAGCCCGTGAAACAAGCACTGAGATCAACTTGCAATCTAATCATCGCCAGTATTTAGAATCTAATTCTACTACCTAGATTAGGGACAAATAACCACAAAATCCGGTTCACACAATAGGGTTTCATTTCCCAAGACATCGTCTTGATAACCTATTTGGATATTTGTGTTATATTATTTGGATAAATATTCAAAATCATACAGAAAACTGAATAGGACCAAAACTCATTGTGATAAATGTACACAACCATGTTTTAATCATGAACACTATTTCATAATTTAAAACAATAAAGCTTATCATCTCTGGAGTGCTTAATGGCTATCAAAGTTGTGTGACTCCCATGCTTAACCTGATCAAGAAGCTTAGTCAATGGATCAGCGCCATTCTCATATGTATGAACCTTCTTGCATATGCTAATATCACCATCCTTGACGCATTGTCCAATAATGTGATATTTGCGATGTACAGGTTTAGACTTTTTGTGTGACCTTGGCTCCTTGGCTTGGGCGATGACTCCATTGTTATCAGAATAAAGAGCCAACGGTTCAGCCGCCGTAGGCATAACGCCAAGCTCAGCCATGAACTTGCAAATCAAAACGGCCTCCTTCGCAGCTTCAAAAGCTGCGATGTACTCTGTTTTCATTGTAGAATCTGCCACAGTGCTTTGGTTAGCACTCTTCCAAGTCACTGCTCCTCCCTTGAGAAAGAAGACAAATCCTAATTAGGATTGAGAACCATCTCTGTCGATCTGGAAGGACGCATAAGTGTAACCTTTCATAATCAACTTTTCGAAAACACTTCCCAAGCCAAATCTTTACAGACTCCAGCATTTGAATGTCATTTTCAATTATCAGTATGTCATCAACATACATGACCAAGAAGACAATTTTTCTCCCACTGAACTTCTTGTATACACAAGGTTCTTCTGTGTTTATGATAAAACCAAACCTAGTTATGCCTTTCATCAAAACACAGAATCTAGCTCTGAGATGCTTGCTTCAACCCATACTGGATCTTTTTAGCTTGCAAACCTTCCCAACATTCTTAGGATCGACAAAACTCTCATGTTATGTCATATACACATCCTTTTCGAGAACCCCATTCAAGAAAGCGGTTTGACATCCATTTGCCAGATCTCATAGTCATAATTTGCTGCAATTGCTAGGAGTATCCTTTTGGATTTCATGGCTTCCTGCCATTCGCTGGAGTTTGGACTCATCATTGCTTTCTTATAAGTGGTGGGTTCTTCACTTTTAACAAGGAAAATGTCACGGCTTTCCGTCGTATAGATTGTAATATATCTATATGTCGGAAACCTGACTCTACCAGATCTTCGAAGGGTGGATTCAGGTTAACCTCTCGAGTTGCCTCTAGAATTGAATCTGGAGATGTTTCCAAAATATCTTCGATGGATTCTACATCCCCATCCATATCCATTGGAGTTGTTTTCAAAACATCATGGATGGATTCCAAATCCCTATCCATCTCCAATTGTTGCTCATCTTGAGTTTTTTCGAGATGGACGTTACTCCCACTTGTCTCTTTGGAAAGGAATTCCTTCTCCATAAAGACACCATTCCGAGCATCAAATACCTTGTTCTCAGTTCGGTTGTAAAAATAATAACCCTTCGTTTCTTTTGGATAGCCCACAAAGAAAACTTTGTCTGATTTGGATGCAAGCTTATCGCCGAGAAACCTCTTTACATAAGCTTCACATCCCCAAACCTTGAGAAAAGACAACTTGAGAACCATTCCCGTCCACAATTCATGTGGTGTCTTCTCAATGGCTTTTGACGGAGTCTTGTTCAGCGTAAAAGTTGCCGTCTCGAGAGCATATTCCCATAAAGAAACACTACAACAATTAGTCACTTGGGCCACAAATTTCACCATGGGAGGTTAAATTTTGTGGCCAACTTTTTTGGATTTTTTGAAATTACCACGGAAAATTATTTCATGGCCATTTCCAAGAAAATTGTCACAGGCAAAATAATTTTATGCTTGTTTTTCCACGGGAAAAACGAAATTGTGGCCATCTTGGAAAAATCACTACGAGTGGAATAACTTTGTGGCTAAATTGCCACAGAATTATACTTGTGTGGCCAAATTGCCACCAAATATTTTTTTTCGTGGCCATTTACAAATTTTGCCACGGAATTGACTAGTTTGCCACGAGAAATTTTGTGGATGTCGATATTTTTTCCATGTAATAACATTTTAAATATAATAATGTCCATACTTTAATCATATAAGAAGTTTAGCATAGATGGTTTGAGTTGCTTATAAACTTCAAGATGTCTCAAGTTCAAGACTCACTAACAACAATTCTAAGGTGTTTCTTATTTCTTTTTTCATGTTTAGTTAGCCACTAGTATAGTTGTAGCTATTAAATTAACCTGCCACAAATATTTACATGGCTAATTGAAATGTTTCCACGACTCCTTTAGTGGCAAGATGTTAACATGTCACTAACCGTGGCTAGACATCTCGTTATGGCCACAAGAGTGCTTTAACCATTCCATACTTCAGGTCTTCCATTAGTTTTGGCCAGTTCCTCTTCCCGTGCCCCTTCTGTTGGCAATGAAAGCACTGATTATCCGCAGCTAAGGGCGAATTCTTAGCGGTCAAGCTAAGCGTTGCTTAGGCCTAGGCTTGGTCACACCATCCTTGTCTTTCAACAGGTTTCCCTTTGAAGTAGCCCCTTTTTTCCCCTCCTGACATTAAGCACTTGCTTTTCGGAAAGTCCTGGAATAGGCGTCTCTGAGATGCATTCCTTCTTATCATGCCTGGGAACTATTCTCAAGTTGCGATGACTCTCCAGGTAATTGTTTGGTCCAACCAAACGTTCACTGTCTAGCATCGACTTTAGGTTAAAAGTTGACTTATTTTCATTGGTCATTGCTAGAATAACAAAAACAATATGCAAAAATATAGTGCATTTATCAATAAATAACTTAATAAATTTCCAAATAGACAAGTTATTTAATATTTAATCCATGCTCTTAAGGTGTCCCTATGAATAAAATAATTCCAAGATCCTCATTTTACCCTAATGCATGTGACCAAGCTTTGGCTTGTCAACCACACT
The DNA here is from genome assembly GCA_038025085.1 of Tetragonia tetragonoides. Lineage (NCBI taxonomy): Eukaryota > Viridiplantae > Streptophyta > Magnoliopsida > Caryophyllales > Aizoaceae > Tetragonia > Tetragonia tetragonoides. Next base: position 26,256,026 of record CM076150.1, read on the forward strand.
AGTCAAAATAGGTAAGCAATCCTTGCTAATTATGTCCAACATAACTCTCGGTTGATAGGCATATCTAATATGGCTATCCCTTTGCCCCGATATGTAAGGACTCCTTACTCATATTTTTGAGGAAACCAAAATAGTCTTGTAAATCTCTTCTTAGACTTACCCGCATTAACTCAAGATTAAAATAATGTCATGCTTTGGCGATGCCCATTATGAATGATCGAAAGTGTAATGGGTGAACCTTATTTGAGAGGGCATAAACTCAATATTTCCTTGGGACGAGATTCAATAAATTATTTTAATATATATGAACTAATCGTTATATTAAAACAATATAATAAATCAGGATTGCGATAATTAAAGCAAAAAATCTAATTTAAGCAATAATTAAAGCAATAAATAAATGATCCTAGTATGACCCCTAAAAGAAAAATAAAGATCTAATCTTCAAATTCTCCCACTTGAATTGCGATCTCCTCCAAGGCTCCGTTATTCAAGCTCTACATTTTATAACTGTAATTTAAACTTAAAGCTAATTCAATAAATAAATTACATAAACACCACGATTTTGTATATCGTATTTAGGTTACAAAAATACAAACGGTGTCCAGACCGTATTTTGGGTCATACTATATCATACATTCATTCACCCACAAGGTAGGTGACCCATAAAATATAAAATGTATCAAAAGCCATATAATAAACAAGTAGATCAATTATCTAATAATTAAAATAAATAGAATTATATGCTAATGAAACAAGGTTATATTTCATGTTAAGAGCTTGAATTAAATCATTAATCTTGAACTTGTGTACACGATGCAATCATTATACCAAAATTGTTCCACGTCTAACGGTTAAGCTCACTCAAAAGACCAATCTTTGAATAAAATCTCAGATTTAAAGAAGTTACTCAAAACTAATAAAATCGAAATTTTACAAGTCTGCTGATGAATGAACAAAACAGAAAAGAACTCAGCCTACTTATAGATCCAATCACATAAAAGGCACTAGTAAGACGCAGCAAAATATAGGCAACCTTGAATTTTAACATATGCATATAAAAACAAGGAGATATGATACCAAAGTTGCAGAACATGATCATATAAAGATAAAGCAATATAATGATCCAAGACTAAACACGTACCATATATGAGTATACGGCTTGATCAAATCAAACGAAAATAAGACAATATTATCATGATCCAATCATTATAATATTCAAAAGCAACACAAAAGATTTGAAGTAGTCGTTCACTACCCAGAAACGTAACCACGAAAGCAAGTATTCCAAAAAAAAAAAACCTTTTCCGCCTCTAGTGATCCAATCACGGCAAAAACGATTATTAAACAACCCAAAAAAAATATCTTTGACGTGATCTAATCACGGCAAAAAAATTTACACGAATTATTTAATGTGCAACAAGGGTAATTAAAGTGATCTAATAAACCCATTAATTAGGCTTTGAAACCACTGTAAGATCTAGTTACAATGATCTAATCAAATAAGCGGAAGATAAGTAGAATCAGGAAACTTAATGGGTCATTAAATACATATTCATATACCTCTTGATGCGTGCCTCCGTTGATGAAATTGCGTTCAATGAATCCAAAAGAGAGATGAGCCCCAAGTGTTGCTCCTCTAGCGTAGTCCACACTGTGATTGAACTTTGAATCTCGTGAGCGTTCGTTAGCTAGAACGAGGACAAGGAACAATTCCTTGTCCTTTTGGTAAAACACACGTTACTTTTGAGAGAAAGAGAGAGGCGTGACTTTTTCAGTTAATTCATTTAACTGATGAAACTCACTTATAAGCTAAATCCTAGTTTCCTAGTCCAACTAGGAAACCCTAGTAATAGCCTTGTGGGCTTCCCACTATGGGCCCACATACCTTTCTTTGTCTCTCTTTTATCTGATCCATTCAACGCATATGTGTGTGACCTGTTAGGCCCAAACGCATTTAGTAGTTGGCCCGATGCATATCGGTCCATTTATCATAAGCGGTCTCTAGCTGAACATTACGATCTACTAAATCAATGAGTTAACTATCTCTGTAATTAAATCCCGAGTTTTGCACCTTGACTGACAGGACATAAATCCTTCACCACCATGATTCACGGTCACCAATCACCATTGCCAACAATTCTAAAAAGAAGAACACCAAAAATAAGACCACCAATCCAAAATGCCACCGTCACCATCACTACTAATTTTCAGAATGTCATTGAAGTAGCTGAAAATAGAGAAGATGCAAGAGTTGAAAAAAAAAAAAAAGAATATGAAAACAAAAAAGGAAGGGAATAAAGAGGTTAAAGATCAATGAGGTTGAAGATGAAGAGGAGAGAGAAAATGGAAAAAATTGGGGATGTTGGGTGCAAACCAGTAAGGGCCGTTAACGGGATTAGACTACGTCTTCATTTAAACTGTTTAGGAAAGGTGGGTCCAAACTCCGAATGATTTGAGGCTGAAAGCAAAGTTGGGATGATGCCTATGTTATTGGGAGCCAATTTTCCTTTATTATTTTGGTCCAAAAGAAACGCAGAGATAAGCAGGGCATGGTTGATGGACCTTCATCCAGCTAGCTAGTTGGACCAAGGTGCATCAATTTAGCCCAGCAACATATTTATCGAGAGGGTAATGCTGTTGTAAACTGACTAGCTAACTATAGTTTAAATTCCCCAGATTTTTATAAAGAGTTTGAGGCTCCTATCCCTGGTATGATGCCTATGTTATTTGCGGATCTTGTTGATTTCACTCAACCTAGGATGATTTTGATGTAGTCTTTCATTTATTTTTGCTTGGCGGCCTTCCATGTAACCAAAGAAAAAAAAAATAGCCCAGCAGCATTAAACCAATTTAAATAAAAATTTGGGAAAAGAACTCACAAAATACAAACTAGGGGTGAGAATAGGACCTGATTTTGCTAACGAAATTGGTTCGAACTTGGCGGGCCTAAACTTGAAGCTGGCATTGTCAATACGATTTCTGGTTCTCATAATTCGAAACAGGTTGCAACCAATTTCAATTATGAGTATAAATTTTCTTTTGTCTCAGAAGTTAGTGGTCACTTGGTGGCTGGTGAAGCCAGTTTTGGGTACTTAAAATTGTCCCAAGACTGAAATTGACTATTCCCAGTACTACCACTACCGCTACTTCTAACTTAATTTGCCATCACGTTTGTTTCAATTTCAATGTATTTTTTGATACAATATGTTTTTGATTCGGAACAAAAGGTATCGCACAATTGTAAGCTATATCGTGTAGTTGTATTCATTTAACTATACATGTTTCAAAGAATTTTCTTCGTAGAAGGGGATGTGGGGTGTGGGTACTACTAGTTTTGAAATCGGAGTTGCCAATTTCACATTTGGGTATCAATTTCGCGAAATTGGTCTAACCAATATCAATATTTGGCTCTACTTTCGAGGAATTGATCCAACCAACTCCAAGACAAAATCCCGAGAATTTAAGTGACTACCTGATTGCCCTCACCCGTAATACAAAACTCATTGTTTTTAGTCATTGTATAATTGCAATTAACTTGGTTTTGTAATTATAATTTTAAGGAAAGTTGAAAAACAATTAAACAGAACAAAAAAAAAAAGCGGCTATAAGAAAGGGCGTAACCAACAGATTGTTTGACATACACAAGGAAGTTTTGAACTTTGACTATACTTAATAGTTAAAGTGAGTAAATGAAATATTATTAATATGGAGAAATTGGTAAAATAGCATTTTAGAGACGAGTTTATTCAAGGTGCATGTGATGTTAATAATTGTAGGAAGCTGATTGAGTCTTGGAAATTAGGTGGGAAATTGTAGGTATGTAGAACCTATGAATTTTTCAAGGATAGTAGACATCAATTTTGGTATTGTTACACACGAAAAAAAGTGGACTTAAAAAACAGTAGATAAATTGACCAAAAAAAGGTCAAAGTTAAATATATACTGTTACAACACAAAGACTTTTCTCTCTCCTCTCAAGCGGTTTCCTTTCTCTCTCTCTCTCCTCTCACTTTCTCTTCGTCATTTTCTCTCTCCCCCATTTAGATCTCAAGCCGCGCGGCCGCCGCCAACATTCCATAGCCGGCGACCATAGATCGGAGGTTGCCGACCTCTGATATGTGGTCTCCATCCATAGAACCATGGTCGGCGACCTTCGAGCGTCTCCGACGAAATTTTCGCTTTAGTTTTGACCAGTTGGTGCGTCGAGGGAGGGAGGCGATGGTGCGGACGGTCGCCTGTGAGATTGCCGGCGGGAGGCGATCTCACTGGTGGCCTGGGTGATGGTACTGGTGTCGGTTGTGCAGCGGTAAGGTCGTGGTCCGAGTGGCACCGGTGGTTGTTGGGGGTTACCAGAGGAGAGAGAGTGAGGGACGTCTAATAGCCAGGATTTATGTTACTGAACTTGCAAAAAAAAAAAAAATGAAAAGTTGTTGAATCTATGATTATAGTGCAATGAATTTGTAAGGTTATATCAATGAATCTGTGATTTCATTTTAACGAATCTGTGATTTCATTTTATTGAATTTGTGGTTTCATTTTAATAAAGTTGTAATTATATGTTAATGAAGTTGTAGTTTGATTCTAATGAATTTGTAATGTCATGTTAATGAAGCTGTAATTTTATGTTAATGAAGTTGTGCTTTGCGTTTGATGAATATATGATGTATCATGGCCGTCAGATTAAATTGATCTAAGGGCTCCTATTAGTTTGTATGGTTTGTATACTAAGGGGGGTTTATATATATATATATATATATATATATATATATATATATATATATATATATATATATATATATATATATATATATATATATATATATATATATATATATATATATATATATATATATACGAATAGCAGTTTATACAACAAGGAAATACGAATATTAGTTTATAACGGAAGAAATTACGAAGAAAGTCAAGAAGAAGCGGAGGATGTGGGGAGAGTTGGACGGCATGAAGGAAGTGGACAAGGAAAAAAACTGCAAGATCATGGGAAGTTATCTCAGCTCCCTATAAATACAAGAAGAAACAGAAGATTAATGCACCAGAGCTCATATTGACAAGACGTCACAAAGTAGACATTAGAGTAGTGTTAGTGTATCTTAGGAGTAGATTATCAGTAGGCTCTTCGAGCACATGTAAGCTGTTACGCAGCAATAGCGCCTTCTTTTGAGGTATAATTGTTTTATCTTTTATTTTGTGCTTTGAATCGAATGTATGCCTTTCTCTGATCGAATGAAGTATGTTTAAGATTTCATCCTAATCTTGCTCTTTTGAAATTCCAATTTATGCTTGTTTGTGTGGTTTTCTGTCGAGTTCTCTAAGATACAAAATAACTGTCATTGTTGATAAGTGTCCGCCTTTGAACAGAAAGTGTTGGGGGTGGAGGAGCGGGTTCGAATAGGGAGCGACCTTCTCCAAGATAGTCCTCGACCCATTTTAGGACCTTTTAGGGGGCGTAGGACTGCCCTTATAGATTGCTTGTGATCCCTAAGTACCAAGCACTGCAACAAATTTGGCGACCACAGTGGGAGTAATGAAATACACTCCACGAATACACCTTCTTAATGCCTCAAACTAGGTCTCAAGTAAGAAATATATATGGTGATATGAGTGCCCATAGAGAGGATAATGCTTCGAATGTAGCATCCCAACCCCAAGGCTCATCTTCTCAGGAAGAAGCCCCACGAAAATCATGATTTGAAATACACGAAATCTATGAGAAATTTGTTGAATGTATGATAGAAACTCTATTGGCTGCTCGAGAAAGCCCACAAAAAGAGTATAATGATCAATATAGAGCCTTAGCACATGAAACTTCAAGGGTATGTCACCAAATCATAGAAAGTGTAGCCGCAGATTCGAAAGATAGTTTGGCTAGAGAAGTAAATAAGATCATACTAGAAATAAACGAGACCTTTAACTCTACATTTTCAGCCTTGTCGAAAAGGATGGCTACCATGACGGAACCACCAACTGCACCACCACCTCGGCCACACTCTCTCTCCTCCCTTGCCCAATTAAATCTCTCTCTCCTCCAGACACAAATGAAACAAACCAACCGTCACCACCCCCACTACACCACCCCTGGAATGACCACCACCACCGTCCACCACATATCCACCGACACCCTCACACCCTGCCGTCGTCGTCTTCCCATCAACCGTCAGCAAACAAAATCGAAAATCAAATTAAAACCAAAAATACTCAAATTGGGTCTTGATAAACTCGAAAAATTGAGTTGAGTCTTGATATAACCATTATGTGATTTAATTTTGAGTTTGAAGCCAAAAAATCAATTAAATTTCAAGGATGTGGCCAGAAGTTGAGGGAGGAGAGAGAGTCTTCATAGTTTCCTAAAGGTAGGGGCAACGGGGCGGGGCGGGGATGAATATAGGTATATCCAAAACCATACCCACCTGACTACGGTCAATCTGCCACCCGCCCATCTCCGCCACAGTGTAGACGCCAAAAAAGCGTCTTCAAATTTCTCCGCAAAAGCCCGATGATGAAAGGCGTAATTTTTAAACTTGAACTGCTATTTTGCTTTAATAGTTAAAATAAGATCTCAGGTTTTTCCTCCAAACACTTCTTTATTCCATTCCATTCAAAAGCCCCGTTCAAGAGCTTTCCAACGACACGTCTTATGCCTCATTCCGACTCCCGCTCGCCAAGTTGCGATGTAGGGGTAAAATCGTCTTTTACCGTTTAGGGGCAAAACAGTCTTTTCATATTTTTCCGAACATTAAAAATTCCCCGGAAAATAAAAACAGGCTGGATGACGTCATTATGACGTCATCCAGCTAGCTGCTGACAACCGTCAGCGGCCCTGGAAAATATCCCAGCGCCACTAGCGGCGCTGCCTTTTCCTTCGGGCCCGGCTCATTTTTCAAGCCCGTCTCATTTTTCAGCTTAAATTCAACCGTATAACCCTACTTTTCCACGCCTATATAAAAAACCCCTCACCCTCAGTTCAAAACAAACAGCCTACAGTTGGCAACCTCTATTCTCAGTTGAGTACTCCTGAGCTTCCCCCTCTTTCTTCTAAAAAGCTTGAGATCTATTTTTACTATTCTTGTCAAATATAGCCTACAGTTCAGGTACAAATTCCTGAGGGTTCAAATTAAATTGCTTGCCTAATTGTTTATTTTTTAAGTAGTCATAATGTAGATATCATGCTAGGTCACGTTTTTATTGCTTCCTAAATACTGTCTGTATAGTCGTTGTGCTGCTCAACTTGTCAATCAAATACATGTCTAAATACGGGTTAAAATAAATGTTGTGATGCTTGTGATGAACCAATTAATAGTCTATGTCTAGGTTGTTAATCCGGTTTTGCATGGGTATTATGTCTTTAAATTATTAAGCAAACTTAAGTTAGTAGAGGCCGTCATAATACGGGCGAGTTGGGTGCCTAACACCTTTCCACCTCGTACCTTCGCCCCTGAACCTTTTATTCTTGGGTACTTATATGTTCTATAGAAGCGGGAGTCTTTCTAAAAAAACATGATTAGTTCACTTTTCGCGCTATTGGGTTGTCCCTTCGGTTTTGTCCCTTCGGTTTGTCCCTTCGATAAAACGCCAATAGCAGATTTGTGACCTCTTTCATGGTTTTTATTCAATTCAAGTCTTTTCAAAAGATTTTCTAACTCGAGGGTCCCTTCAACTTATTTAAGCCCCCGACCGACAAATTTTCTATAAGGACGCACTCCGCGGAAACCAAGAAAGGATTGGTTGGAAAGATCCTGGGTCCTTACAGTGGCGACTTCACTGGAGACTTATTTAAGAGGGTGAGACTCGAAAGTCAAGTTTGCTTAATTGTTTGATAACATGTTCCATATTATTTTGCATCATTTGCATGTGCCTTGGCACAACCTTTTAACCCTTATCGACCCTCGAGGAAGTTTGTGTCGCAACTCGTAGACAACGCGTATATCTAAAGGAATATACAGTTGTCCTATCGTGCAAATCGACGCTTCCTCACCCATGACTCATCAATCCTTTGTTGATGAAAAGAATTACAATCGATGTGTCGACCATCCGCCGAACGAAAAATGTAATTTGTCATGGTAACCTCACAGGAGCCAAAAACCTTCAACCCACATTCGTGCATCCGCTTGCTTGTTGTGCATGTGTCGTTATAATGCCCGTCTGATCACATGTTTGCCTGTAAACTGCGTTGTTATTATGCTTGCATGAATGCATGATTATCGTCACTACGTGCCAACATGTACTAACATGCTAGGAGTCATTTCTTTTCTTTTATTTTTAGCTAGTTCCTAGTGCCCAAAGATGGTGCGAGAATTCATATTCAATGAACACCCATCATTTTCTCAATGATTTATTCGAAAAGTCATGAACAATTTCTAGGATCTTTTTAGTGAAGGAAGAAAGAGGTCAGTCTTCCAATTTCCCCTTTCCCCTTTTTCTTATTTCTGTATTTTCTTTTTTCTTTTGATGTAATTCAGATTCGGTCCAAAAGAAAAATCAAAAAAAGAAACCGAAAAACAAAAAAAAAAATGGCAAAACAAAAAAAAATGCCGAAAAATCAAAATAAAATAAAATAAAAGAAAGTGACCGAAATTCTTTTTTATTTTATCCCATTTTTCATTTTCTTTGAGTCTAGGAAAATAAAATTAGGATAGTCATCTTTTTCTATTTTTCTTATTTTCGTTCACTGACTTTATTTTCTTTTGATATTAGGGAAATATTTGGGCATCAAGGCTTAAGGACTTTTCTTTTTAGGACAATGTGTTTTCTATGTGTGGGCCAATTTTTCATTAGATGAGAGTCTCATGTTCTTCATTACTAAGCGCTCCGTGCTTTCTGTTCAGATATATTTCGAGGAGAAAGATTGGGCCCGATCCGTCCTGCTTCTTGATCATCTTTGATTCAAGCCACTTACTCACATCATGATTAGAACAGTCCAAGAGTATCTGGTTGAGATGACCGACGGAGTAGATCGGTTGGAAGCTGACATCACTAACATCAAGTCACGACAGTTGTGGGACACACCCATGTTCGTCCCTTCGTCTGAAAATCGCAAATCCGTGACTCCAGGGAAGCCTAATCCCACTCCCCAGGGGCCAAAAAAGAAACGTAAAAGTGATACATCTTCTTCCAATGTCTCGCCCAAGGAAGACCGTGTACCCCGGAAATTCATTCCATTGGGGGTAACCCTCAACACTGCTCTTGAGAGGTTGGTAGACAAGGACATGCTCCGACCCATAGGTCCCACCCTAGAACCAAGTATTAAGGGTCGCCACTGGAAGGAGGGCCATTACTGCAAATACCAGCAAGGAAAAGGGCATGACACGAATGATTGTTGGGCCCTCCGACACATCATCCAAGACAAGATAGATGATGGCACACTACCATCGCCCAAAGACGAAGAAACCGGGAGTTTCGACAACCTCCTAGATGCTATCAATCACATCGCGATAGAGGAGCCCCAAGATTACTCTCACCTCATCCATGATGAGGAGACTACTTTAAATTCTCAAAAGTCTTATGAAGAAGAACATGCCATACAAGAAAGTCTAGCTCGTATAATCAATGAGATATAGGAGATGAGAGAGAAGGTCGACATTCTAGAAGAGCGCACCTCGAAACGCAGGAACACGGTCATCTTGACCATAGAAGAAACTTGGTGGCGCCAATACCTTCTGTATCACAAGATGTCCAAGTATGGGTATGTTCGCCCAAGGACCCCTACGTCAAAGCTTATGCCAAGAGACGGGAATCTCTTTCTAAGCTGCACCTACTGCGCAGCTGAGGGATATCACATCAACCAGTGCAGGTGTTTTAATGGACTAGTCGTGCGTTTTATTGATCAGGGGACAATGTGGCCACCATACACTTGGACGGTCAACTGGTGTAGACATAGTCATGAAAAGTATACCCCTCTCTTTGCACCAATGGAAGCAGTTATGAACGCGCTAGTATGGAGAGGTGACATTCAGCCTTACATCCCTTTGGAAGAGGCAAGATCAGAGCCGGGGGAAAATCGACCCTACTGCATGTATCATCGACTGTTCGGACACCACACAGATGACTGCCTACGTCTGAAGGACGACATCCAAGGTGTCGTCGACAGAGGAGAAGTTCCGCCACCACTAAGGGAAGGAAACATGGATGAAGAAGCCTGGAATTGATTGGTTACTTGCAAGAGCTAGAGGAGTCGAGTCTGAGTCTCCAAGTCCTGTCGAGTTAGGGTCTTAGCTAAATCTTTAGGTTGAGTATTGAATAAGGGGTGTTCCCCTTTTATTTTCCTTCTAAGTCTAGTTTCTTTTTGACGGGTATTAGAGACCCTCTTCTCTAAAGTCATGTGTGCTTATCTATTTTCACAAATCAATAAAAATTCCTCTTGCTCATTTCTCTCTTTGTTTAACTATTGACAATCCAATGAATACAAAGTTGCACATATCATTAACTAAGCAATTTGAGTAATGTAAGTAAACTTCGCAAAGCAAGAATACAGATTTTCACTTTTACAGGAATTCGAGTAGCTGAACTCCCTCAACGATGCCATTTCCCCAAGAAAAAGAAGTGAACCAGCTTTTTGCAACAACCTCGACACAGAAATGACCTTGGCTCCGATCAAAGAAGATCCTTGGTACCAAGACGTTTTCAACTACATCACCAAAGGAGTGTACCCTCAAGATGCACCACTAAGAGCTCAACGGGCCATCCGTCTCTTAGCGGCGCAATACATAGAATACAAGGGGGTTCTATACAAGAAATCCCACAACGGGGTAAACCTCAGATGTGTGAACGGCGAAGGAGCTGCAGAGATCATGGACGAGGTACACAATGGGGTGTGTGGACCACACATAATGGTCGAATGCTCTCCAAGAAGGTTCTACGATTGGGATATTACTGGATTACTATGGAAAAGGATTGTTACGACTACGTTAAGAAGTGTCAAAAGTGTCAGATATATGCTAACCTACAGCATATGCCACCCTCGATACTCCACAACTTCACATCTCCATGGCCATTTTCCGCATGTGGAATATACATCATTGGAAAGATCACCCCAAAGGGCTCGGGAGGACATGAATACATCCTAGTAGCCAAAGACTATTTTACCAAGTGGGTTGAAGCCCAGTCCTACGCCATCCTTACCTCCAAACAAGTGTCCAAATTCATAAGGAACAACATCATTTGCCGATATGGTGTTCCACATGAAATCATAAGTGACCATGGATCCCATTTCAAAGCCGAAACAACCACCCTTCTCAAAAACTACAAAATCCAGCACCACAACTCATCCCCTTACCGTCCCCTAACCAATGGCGCAGTAGAGGTCGCCAACAAAAACCTCAAGACTATCAACGAAAAGATGATAGAGAACTACAAAGATTGACCCATCAAACTCCCATTTGCCCTTTGGGGGTATAGGACATCCATAAGATCCTCTACGGGAGAAACACCTTACTCCCTAGTCTATGGAATGGAAGCAGTTTTACCCATAGAAGTCCAACTACCATCCATGCGCATAGCCTTAGAAGGAGACATCCCTGAAACCCAAAGGTTACAAGCCCGCTTTGAAGAGCTCATGTTCACAGATGAAAGACGACTACGGGCCCTGGACCATTCCCACATGTATCAACAATGCATGGCAAGTGAGTTCAACAAAAAGGTTCGACCTCGAAACGTAAAGGAAGGGGACTTAGTTTGGAAAGAATTACGAGCTCCAGTAACCAACCCCAGAGGCAAGTTTCGACCAAATTGGTCCGGACCTTTCATTATCAAAGACATCTTATCAGGAGGCGTTGTCAGACTCATGGATATTGATGGCATCGAGTTCAGCCAGCTCACCAACATGGATCAATTAAAAAAGTGTTACGTCTAAAAACTAATAATAATAATAATTCGAAAACTTAAAAAAAAAAATAAAAAAATAAAAAGATGAACACTATTTGAACGAACTACGCTGGCCTGATTCCACACTGGATACGTAGGTAACCCTTTCAATGGGGCCCGGCCAAAATCAATCAACAAATTCCATTCAATTCATTCAAAAAAGTTAATCGTTATTCAAACTAAACGACTAAGCTTACATTGCAAGAATTAAAACTTCCTAAGGAAATAATGCAACTATGAGGGTTTAAGCTAAACAAATTCCTATATTTATTTTCTTTTGAAAACTAGACTTGCTTTCCTAGAAAACTACTTTAATCCTTCTTCCCTTTAAAAGGCATCGTTGAAGAGTTTTTCTTTGAAGGACCCTGTCTTGAGGACGACCTATGATCGCTTCCTTGAGCTGGGGGCTTGCCTCTTTTCAGTACATGGTAGTCTCCCATACGAGACGTTTCCTTCCTTTTCTTACCTCCTGTTTGTGAATCATACATAGGCTTTAGTTGGTCTCAATCCTCATGACGAAGGGTTTGTCTCGCTTCTCCATCGCTGCAAGAAAGCCAGTTCAGATAGGTCTCAGAAACTTGAGTTGGGGCAATCATCCGAGGTTCAGTCCAGCGATGCCGGCTACGCCAATACTTTCCCCACTCTGCAGCAAATTCAGTGGTTAAGACTACGACATTTGGTCTCGTAGTCTCCTAACGAGGAATCACATGCTTCAAACCATATTGCCTCATGACCCTAGAAGGAAAGAAGTAAGTGGTCCTGTACAAACCCAGTATGGTAGTATGAAGGATCAAGTCGTGAAAAGCCACTAAAGAAGTCAAGCTCCACCAGGGCACATGCCAACGAATGATAGGTCCCGCCTTGAAAAAGGCATCCCATTCAGCAAGAGACTTTTCAGAATATAGCCTTTTCCTCACCAGAAAGCTAGCAGCAGTATAAGTCTTTTTTGACCAAGTCCGAGGAACACGGATAATCAGATTAACCGGCGACTCTATCAACCTCAGATGCTTGCATAACCAGATTTGAAGCAGCAGGGGGCTGCACGAAAAAGCTTGGTTAGGAGATGTTTTCAACCTGTCAAGCCCAATAATGGTTTTTCCTATGACCAGATGTAAGGGAGAATGGTCTTCAACCATTTGATTAACTACTCGCAGCAACGAAGCTCTACCCATATTGAAAGATTCTGTATTAACAAACAACAGACTGTTTAACAGGCACAGTACGAAAGCCTGTCGACGACAACGTTTGAATATGACATCTTTTTCAGAAGAAATAGCGAATTTTTCGCAAAGTTGAACCAAGTCCACATCAGCACCAAGCACCATGTGTTTAGCTTCTGCAGATGACAAGCCCAAGAATTTTCTGTATAGATCCCTAAAACCATCTCTCACATAAGGCACAGCTGGGGGAAAAACATCAGGAATATTAGTGATCGCAGCAAATTCCTCAACAAAAGAGCATAATTCAAAATTACCAAACCGGAAAACATGCAGGTCAGGATCCCAATAATTCAAAGCGGACCGAAGAAGGGGCCACAATATTTTGGTTGGTTTTAAGTTTAGCAAGGTAGAAACATGAAACGGGGCTAGTTCAAGTTTATCTTCTACGGTCAGATTTTCACACCAAGCATCGAACAGATCTTCAAAGGATTTCACCATGGCAGAAAATTGGGGAAGTTTGGGAGAGCTAAAGGGATACAAAAAGTGGTACAACATCAAGCACCCCGAATATACTATTTATAGGCAGGAACGCAGGGCGAAAAAGCAAAAAATCCACAAAAAAGGGCTGTCAGCAGGACTGGTCAGCGCCGCTAGCGGCCCTGACCAGCGCTGCTAGCGGCTGAGCCTAGCACCGCTAGCGGCCCAGACCCTGGCCCAGTCCGAATTTCTTTTTGCTCCAGTTCGCATTTTTTTTATCCAGATGACCCGTTTTCGGCCCAATTTTTAATACCCGCGTGGAATTACAAAGCCCGAGACTCTCTTAGATTTATCTTTTTCATTTCTTTTTTTTTATTATTTTCTATTTTTTTTAGGGGGTGTAATATGTGTAAAATTTTCTACCCTTTTCTTTTTTTTTTCTTCTTCTTTACTATTCCCTTTTAGCTTTGTTCTACTGCACAACACATTGCATAAGTAGATCAGACGGGCATAATTGAGTCATCATAACATATCATGCATAAAAAAAAATGTTTGTATGTGTTACACCAAAAACAGGAGTTTGAAATTCAAAGGTCAATGTTTACAAAGGTGGCCCAACATCGTTCAACTGGAATCATCACTGCCAGCCTCATCATCAACAGACGGCCCTTGACCATAGTTTCCGGTCGAGTAATGGAAAGAAGAGTTAAATATGGGCCTGCTGTTCTCAGGCCTCATTTTCCGTCCATCATACGTTGGGGCCCGCATAGGGGTACCTGCCGAAAACCCCGAGGCAAATAAGTTCGCCGCGGCCTGACTAGCAAAATCCATAGCCACATCCTGATGAGACGGCCCAGCATATGACATATCCCATGCAGGGGCGTCCGCCCAATCTCCAGCCAAGGGCGTAGCAGCAGGCAACCTATCAAAGGAAGGCCGAAAATCAGCAGGAGAGAACATCTCCGGAATGTACGGGACAGAAGGTCCGGGCGCCTCATCAGCAGGAGGCCCGGTTACCACCACAGGAGGAGAACGAGCAATAGATGGTTTGCTTGCTGAAGAAGCCCTCATTGCAGAAGAGTGGTGTGGTCCTACCGAAGATGAAGACTGAGACTGCGGACAATCAAAGATAAAATGTTAAGTTAAGCACCTCAATTAGCTAAACAAACAAAAGAGAGAAAAGAGTCTACTCACACCAATGGTCTTAGACCTAGAACTCTTCCCCTTGCCCATCACTCGGCCGTAGCCTTTCTTCAACAGATGAATAAGCTTGAAGACTTGACAGGTCTGCTCCCTGTTCAACTACAAAAGAGAGAGAAAGCCACAAAATAGAGTCAAACTCTCAAAAACAAACACAAGTATAAAAAAGAGACAGAGAGGATGACTTACCCCCGTGCAACCATCAGGCAAGGGCAGGCCCTCCACTGCTTCTCTATCGGCAATATCCAGAGGAAACTCCTCCACCACGCGTCCCCCACTCTCTCCAAAATACCTCACCTCATTGGTCGGCAGGGTCACACTTGGGGGCTAACCCCGAGAAGCTCTAGAACGAGACCTCCTAGGGCCCAGAAGAGCTAGACGATCCGCCTGCAGGACACAAAAAGTGAGTAAATCACACACACAATTAAAAGATGCAGACAAGTTTCTTACCTCAGAAGTAAGGTCCGGCATCAAGCGATCCAAGCAATAGGCCAAATACATGGCAGCCTGGTATAAGCCAACAACCTCTGCCACAATAAACTCCTGCGCCGCCCTACCACGAATCACGACCCCCAGGTCCCGCACACTCAGGCCACGCAGGTAAAACATGGTCAAAGGAGGATCCTCCGGAACCAGATGAGTACCCAGGGAGGGATAGACCAAACGAGTCAAGCGATCCCCCAGATACCATACAAAGCTGAATGGCCCCTCGAAGACGACTCGTAGAGAAGATACCCTGAAAGACTCTAGGGTAATATGGGGAGGAACCCTAGGAACCTCGTCAAAGGCAGACCACAACACCTGCAGATTACCAAGTCAAAGTTCATTCACACAAAATGAACAAAAAGAATGCACAAATCAATAAGCAACGTACCGTGGACACAACATGGCTCTCAAAGGTAGCCCGGAAATGCTCCAGAGAAGTGAACGGATGGGCATCTCTATCGACCCATCGTGAACCTAAAGGAAACATTCTCAAGTCAGGACGATGAGGACCGAAGGCTGGAAAATACTCAAAGAACCACAGCTACCACACAAGCAAACACACAAGCAAAGATGATTACCCTAGTTGAGGACATAGGCAAAAAAGAGAGGAATAAACAAAAAAAAAAAAGAGTGTCTACCTCTAGTATCCTCCATGGGCCCGTGATAGATGTCCTCTCGCTCGTCTCCTTAGGCCTGCAGGCCTGACAGCACCATTTCAGAAAAGAAGCGTAAGCGGCCCCACCAAGGTTGTACTCACGCACCTTAGGCAAATCCTCCAAGCATGTCAAAAAACCAACTTGACACACGCTCTTCTTCTGAGCAAAGATCGTCGACCCCAGCAAGCAAGCCAGGAAAATACGAGCCCTCTGCTCCTCGGTGATCCCCTGCGCAACAACATCCTCCCACAACCGCGCCAAGGAAATCCGATCCTGGCCAAAATGGGTGTATACTGACCCATAAAGATCAAACAAAGTGTCACTCTATCGCCAATAGCTCGCGTCATACTGAATACGACGCCCTCTAAAGGATAACCCCGTCAGCACAACAAACTGATAAGGGGTAGGAAACATCTCTCCACAGGTGTATGGAAAGTGTTCGTAGAATCCCAAAACCTCTCCAGTAAACCCCGGGAATCTTAGAATCCCCCGAGTGACAAGCAGTGATAACAGTCAAAAAATCAGCAAGACCCGAGTGCAATACCAAATTCCTGGCCCGCTCCGAAAAGGTCCCCAACATCATAGACCAATGGGAAGTAGTCCCATGAGCCTGCAGCAAAACCCCAACACCCTAGCCAACCAACAAAATTTTCTCAATACCCAATACACCACAGATGCAGCTAAAATAAATTTCACACAATTTATATACAGCTGACCACCAATTCAGTACAAATCCCAATTTGTTCGTGTGCCGAAGCACTAACAGTTCCAATTTTCATTTCAAATATACTGAACACAAAAAAAGTTGAGTTAGAAAACGTCCCAGCTCCGGGTCAGATAAATGACTCCGTCTAGTCGGCAACAGAACACTGCGGTTCCAAACTCCAGGCGAGCGCCAGTCTAACCGCATGAAAGAATCCTGGTACAGTCGAGCCCCATCCACATGACGGGTCGGAGGCCCTCGGGTAGAAGGCAACCCGGTGCGAAAAAGGCTCCGGTCGTACTCCTCATCATACACAGGACGCTTCCCTGTGTCTACAGGAGCCATGGGAACACAATAGAGTTTTCTCTCTCTACAAGTGAGAAAATAAAAGTTTCAGATTCGCAAGCTACAAGCACCCATTCAACAATGCAATCCAAAATTCAGCAACTAGGCGGAAAAATAAGCAAGTTCAAGACAAAAATCGAAGAAAACGGACAAGAATCGACTTACCTCAACTGGAGCGAAGCACTCAACAATGGAGGAACTTCAACCAAAGCTCTCGACAATGGCTCGGTGAAGAAGAAGTAAAAACACGAAAGAGGAGAGAGAAAGCGCCGAAGTGCTTTTATTTGGCTCAAGCCCTAGCGGCGCTGGCCTGGGCCGCTAGCGGCCCTGCGAACCTGCAGCACGGGCCCCACAAACTGAACCAAGGCCCCTTTGTCCAGTCCAGAGTTCGTTATTACAGTTCATCTTGCGGCAATATCAGTATCAAACGCGCGGGAGCAAAGCCCTCGGGCCCACAAATTCAAATTCAACAGTTAGCCCATTTTACGGTACCAACCATTTACAGGTCCCAGAAACTGAAACGTGGATCTACACGGCGGCGACTCTCGACCCGAGCGCCCAAGTTATTTATTTTTGCAGGTCCTAGAAACTGAAACGTGGATCTACACGGCGACTCTCAACCCGAGCGCCCAAGTTATTTATTTTTGCAGGTCTTAGAAACTGAAACGTGGATCTACATGGCGACTCTCGACCCGAGCGCCCAAGATATTTATTTTTGTAGGTCCTAGAAACTGAAACGTGGATCTACACGGCGACTCTCGACCCGAGCGCCCAAGTTATTTATTTTTGTAGGTCCTAGAAACTGAAACGTGGATCTACACGGCGACTCTCGACCCGAGCGCCCAAGTTATTTATTTTTGCAGGTCTTAGAAACTGAAACGTGGATCTACACGTCGACTCTCGACCCGAGCGCCCAAGCTATTTATTTTTGCAGGTCCTAGAAACTGAAACGTGGATCTACACGGCGACTCTCGACCCGAGCGCCCAAGTTATTTATTTTTGCAGGTCCTAGAAACTGAAACGTGGATCTACACGGCGACTCTCGACCCGAGCGCCTAAGATATTTTAAATGCCGCAGTCAATGATTGCTATTAAAGCGGTTATACTGTCCATTGTTTTTTATATGTTTCAGTCAATGATTGCTTAACCTATTGCAGTTAAACTGTTCATATGTTTTAACCAATTTGCAGCCGTTATTTTTAATCGCGCTTTCTCGTTGACTTTTTCATTTCTTATATAGGGACGGAATCTCGACATCCGCCGAGTGGTGTTTAGTCACTGTTTGTCGAAGCAGTCTATGTTGATCATTCTCAAAGTATTACTAACTTTTTCATTCACTCTGAATACAAGTCCCCAGCAGACGTTTAGGCCATCTACGAGCGATGTTCTATCCTGCTACTATAACCTTTCGCTTTCTCTTGTGTTCACAGGGATGAAATCTTAGCACACTACAAGCGTGTTCCAACTCAGGTTTGTCTTCATATGCATGCATAATGTACACTCTCACACACCGTTTGCACATCAGCATCCTGCATGTCGCCTTCGGAGTTCTTTGATCTTCGCTTTTACTCAAGCTCGATCAAAGTGGGGCTTCTGTAGACGCCGAAAAAGCGTCTTCATATTTCTCCGCAAAAGCCCGATGATGAAAGGAGTAATTTTTAAGCTTGAACTGCTATTTTGCTTTAATAGTTAAAATAAGGTCTCAAGTTTTTCTTCCAAACACTCATTTATTCCATTCCATTCAAAAGCCCCGTTCAAGAGCTTTCCAACAACACGTCTCATGCCTCATTCCGACTCCCGGTCGCCAAGTTGCGATGTAGGGGTAAAAGCGTCTTTTACCGTTCAGGGGCAAAACAGTCTTTTCATATTTTTCTGAACATTAAAAATTCCCCGGAAAATAAAAACAGACTGCTGGCTGCTTACTGCTGACAGCCGTCAGCGGCCCTGGAAAATGTCCCAGGGTCACTACAGGCCAGCGGCGCTGCCTTTTCCTTCGGGCCCGGCTCATTTTTCAAGCCCGTCTCATTTTTCAGATCAAATTCGACCGTACAACCCTACTTTTCCACGCCTATATAAACAACCCCTCACCCTCAGTTCAAAACACACAGCCTACAGTTGGCAACCTCTAATCTCAGTTGAGTACTCCCTGAGCTTCCCCCTCTTTCTTCTAAAAAGCTTGAGATCTATTTTTACTATTCTTGTCAAATATAGCCTACAGTTCAGGTACAAATTCTTGAGGGTTCAAATTAAATTGCTTGCCTAATTGTTTATTTTCTAAGTAGTCATAATGTAGATATGCTAGGTCACGTTTTTATTGCTTCCTAAATACTGTCTGTATAGTCGTTGTGCTGCTCAGCTTGTCAATCAAATGCATATCTAAACAAGGGTTAAAATAAATATTGTGATGCTTGTGATGAACCAAATAATAGTCTAAGTCTAGGTTGTTAAACCGGTTTTGCATGCGAATTATGTCTTTCAATTATTAAGCAAACTTGAGTTAGTAGAGGTCATCATAATATGGGCGAGTTGGGTGCCTAACACCTTCCCATCTCGTACCTTCGCCCCCGAACCTTTTATTCTTGGGTACTTATATGTTCTATATAAGCGGGAGTCTTTCTAAAAACATGATTAGTTCACTTTTCGCGCTATTGGGTTGTCCCTTCGGTTTGTCCCTTCGATAAAACGCCAATAGCAGATTTGTGACCTCTTTCATGGTTTTTATTCAATTCAAGTCTTTTCAAAAGCTTTTCTAACTCGATGGTCCCTTGAACTTATCTAAGCCCCCAACCGACAAATTTTCTATAAGGACGCACTCCACGAAAACCAAAAAAGAATTGGTTGGAAAAATCCCGGGTCCTTACACATAGGTATGATTCCCATAACCATCCCCACCCAAGTGAATATAAGATGAGAACCACACCAGCCTAATTTACCCAGCGGGTATCCATACCCACCTAATACCCGCCCAAACCTACCTGGAACCCGCCTTAAATCCACATGATACTCGCATAAAGCAATTATAGTATATTTAACAAATAAACCCAATAAACGTGCAAATTCTATCATTATTACAAACAAAAAAACTACGATACATTTGAGCAAGTTGTGTCAATACGTTTAATATTTAGATTTTTTACACTTTTTATGTTTAGGGGGGTATAAGACGGGTATCCAACTGAGGAACAACACAAATCATACCTGCCCCATTCCCACAACGGTTTTACTTTTTCAAAACCATCCCCGCCCCATCCGCACCTGACACTCCCCCATCCCCACTCCAACTGGGGCGGATGCGCGGCGGAACCCACCTATACCGCCCCACTGCCATCTCTACCTAGAGGAGAGAGATTGTTCACAGTAGAAGAGAAAGGAAGAGATCATCAAAAAGAAAAGAAATTAAAGACAAAAGAAAAAGGCACGATACAAATACCATGACATTTCCTATCTATTTACAAACTTGCCACTGTGGTCCATCCATCTTGGATGGACTATTCTCATCAACGGAATGATGCGAGACAGTGAGGAAAGGAACGGAATGGCGCAGAACGAAACGGAACAGCGCGGGCGGATATTGGAAGAAAATGTGAGACAAAATGAAGTACAGAATGCTGAACTGGAACGACGCGGAACGGAATGAAATGCAGCATGGAAACGACGAAATGAACCATGTCTTAGGTCCATAAAAAAAAATTAGAATTAAGAATTGGTTTATCGAATTTTAATTCCTTATAGTGCAATATCCAATGAGTACCCGATTACACTCACCCCTACGACATCATCAAAAGAAAGAAATAAAAAAAAAAAAAAACCCAACAAACATAGAATAATTTCCACACAAAGGGCTAGATTACAAAATAATACCCAGATTAGGTTGGGGTAGAAAATAATTCCCATAAGAATGTCCTCGAGGTTCAGAACTTCACGAGCCTCACGATTTTTGTTTACTCAACACACAAAGTCGCTACTCTGTGTATAGCGACTTAAGTAAGAAAGCCTCTACCTTGTGTAGCGACTCTCTCTGTTCACTTTCTACTCACAAAATTTCGTGTGTCAGGGAACCACAATAAGTCGCTAACACGAAGAGCGACTTATGACTGCTGGTTGTCAATGGTAGCGACTTATGTCGGGTAAACTCGCTATTCTCTGTGGCAACTTTGCCAGCTGAGCGATATCTGACCCGTAAATTCTCGAACTTACGTGAACACCCTCATATGAATTATTTTCTACCCCATAACCTAAAATGGATACGGTATTATTTTGTAATCTAGTCCTTTTTAGGAAATGCTTCACCAACATATGCCCTTGCCTGCTAACAAAAACCTTAAACCATCAACCTTTTATTTTAAACTTGGGCAGAGCTCAGAAATGAGCAAAATAGCAAACGACATGGGCAACGAGGAAACCTCAGTAGTAGTAGTACCACCAGATTTAGAAGAGGAAGAGGAAGTGAGAGTAAAAGTGGGTTCTTATGGTGGACTTGTTAAGCTTGTAAATGACCCAATGGAAGAGATAATGCTTTTATGGGGTCTTCAACAACCGACGTTTTCCAAGCCTAACGCTTTTGTCAAGCAGTCCTCTCTTTCTCTTTCTCTCGACGCTTGTGGCCATTCTCTCTCTATTATTCACTCACCTTCTTCTCTGGTATTACCCTCCATTTCAATTTGTTCAATTTGCTTTCTGTTAATTGTTGTGATAATGATTGGTTTAATTGGGTATTACTAAATTGCTTTCTTGTATGATGATTGGTTTAATTAGGCGGTTATAGATTAAGTAGATAATTACCTGTATAGTTTTCTTGTATGATGATTGTGTTAATTGGGTTTGTTTGAAATCAATCTGTTGGTATTAGCAATTGTGCAACAAAATAATGGAACTGATGGGGAGAGTGATAACTAATACCTAGGACATTTTACAATGACAATTAGAAATTGGTAAAAACCTTTTGTAACTTTAGCAATGTGTAGTCTGTTAATTAGGTTATTTGACAGTGAGCCTCAATCATGGCATTTAGTTTTAATCCCTCAATCATTGCATTTTCTATGATCTTTTATGATAAAATGTTAAATAAAATATGATTGATGTTTCAATTATTATTAAGAGAATAAACTGGAAAATAGGAGAATGTTTGAAAGTCTGAAACTTGAAGGATGGTGTGTGAAGTAGCTTTTGGTTTAGGAATTGGAATGATATCAAGGCTGCGTACGTTTTGTATTTTATGGATCTTTTTCATGAGTATTGATGAGAATAATTTGAAATAGGAGTCTGGAAATTGTAAGAACTATGTGAATTACCTTCAGGGTTGGTACAATATGAGTACTGCATATCAATAAAGCATTATGCACTTCGGATCTCGGGGCAAACGGAAACAGCCTCTCTGTGAGACTCTCACAGGGGTAAGGCTGCATACAACCGACCCCCCCTTACCCTGCCTAGGCGGGAGCCCTCTTTGGAGGCACTGGGGTAATGTTGTTGATGTTGTTGACATATCAACAAAGCATTATGTGGGATTTGTGAAAATTTAGTACTAAATGACCTTGGTTAAGGTATAGAGAAAGGTTGAGCACTTGAGCTTCACCTTTTGTCTAAGTCCATGCACTTGAAACATTATTTGCGAAAAGCTGAATTAGGGTGTCTTAACTCTTAAGTAGGATATAGTTTGGGTTGGTTGAGCTTGCTTTTATGATTTCTTATGATTACCTGAATTTTCTTTGATTCTCACATGGGTTAGTACCTTATCTTGCTGCTACCCAATGACCTTGATAGCTTAAACTGTGATGACTCATTTGGTGATGATCTTGCAATTATTTTAATAGCCCAGACAAACTAAAAAAAATGACATATCTACCCTTCATATTGAACATCAATATCTAAAAAATACTCCATTGTTGAGCCTCATTGTCTTTCAACAAATTATGCTTATATTTCTATAGTCCATCCCCCTAGAGAATCAACAGTTGGAAACATATGGTGCTAAAAGAGAAATCCTGTCAAAACCTGTCATATTTATGGCATGTGATAATTCTACGCTGTTGTTACTAAGCCTAGGAAGTCCAGCTTGTTGTAAGAAATTGTAGAACTCACTGATTTTCTCATTTCTGCCTCCATTTTTTTTTTTTTGAAAGGTTATATATATTAATTTCCAAAAGTATATAGCAGTATAATCCATTGTTTTAGTCTGTTACAGCTTCATCAGACTAATAGACCCTTTTACACACTGAAAGTTGCTAAAAAACTATCACAGACCCATGCAGGGGCTTCGTACAAACCATCAGCAAAAGAAATCAGGGGAAATAATCAAGTTTTGTTGCCAGTAGCTCAGTAAGCTTCTCACCTTTCATGACTGCAGCTCGCACATGTAGTTGATAGACAATCCTTTTACTTGACTCCCTGGGGCTCCTGCTTACTTGCCTGAAAATCTTGGCATTTCTAGCCTCCCAGATAGCCTGGCATACAGCAGCAACTCAGCCTTGATTAACATTTTCCTAACTCTTTTCCCAACAACATATTTCATTGCCCAATGAACAACTTGGTCCCAGGTAAAAACTGGAATAGGGACTTCATCCCATTTCATCATAAGTTTCAGAAGTTCCCTGGAAAAACGACACTCAAAAAGTAGTTAGGAGGGTGTCTTAGGGGTTTCTCCACAAAGAATGCAACCAATAGTGCCAATGTTACCAATGTCAAGTTGCATCAACCTATCAATGGTTGGAAAACGTTGCTGGCATGCTAACCAAAGACAAAAGGAGTGCTTTGGTACAGCAAGAGAAGACCAACACAACTTTGTCCATGTAGCAGCAGGGTAGTCTTGCAGCAAATTCCTGTAGGTATTACCAATAGAGTATGTACCACCTGCTAACACAGCACTTTTTGCATAATCTCTATCATCAAAACTTTTTTTAATCATTCACGAAGCTTGCATGGGCATTCCATTTCCCACAAATTCTTATTTTTAATATAATAGGCTGCTATCTACTGTATACAGAGCTGTCCTTTGAGTGATGCATATCCCAAATAAGCTTCCCAACTGAGGCAACGTTCCATGTTTTCAAATGAAAAATTCTCAAGCCACCCTTACATTTGGGGGCACATACCTTATTTCAAGCTACGAGGGCCCTCCTGGAAGGTGCACTAGACCCTGTCCAGAGGAAGGACCGACATAGCTTGTCAATATGATTGAGCACAGCTTGAGGCAATATGAAAATCTGTGATCAGTATGACTGCATAGAGAAGATGGCACTCTTGAGCAGTTGTAATCTTCCTGCGTATGAAAGTAGTGTGCTTGTCCATGAGTTCATTGACTTCATTCTAGCTACAATCCTATCAATGATTTGTTGGCACTGGGCAATATAGAGCCTCTCTGAAGATAGGGGAACCCCCAAATAACGAACTGGCAATGACCCTTTAACAAATCCAGTACTCTGTAGTGTAGCTGCTTGTTCCTCTGTCATCCCACCAAGGAAAACCTCAGACATAGTAAAGTTTTCTGTCAAGCCAGATGCCATAGAGAATGTGGAGAACTGCTGCAACAATAAACTCACAGAAGTAGCATCTCCCTTGGAGAACAACAAAAGATCTTCAACAAAAATATTATGACACAACTTGAACTTCGAGCATTTTGGATGGTATTTGAAATTCTTCTGGAGCTTGAGCTGGTCTAGACATCCAGAAAGAAACTCCCTACACAGTATAGTGAGAAAGAAACTCCCTACACAGTATAGGGAGAATCAAAAGGGTGTCACCTGGGTAAGGCAGTTTGAAAGGTAACATCGTCGGTTGCTTCTCCAATACCAGCTATTGCTTACATTACCAACCAAATGTTCTGCCTCTTCAGATATGATCCATTCACCCACTTAACCCATTGAGTCTGCTTCGCTATGCTTAAACAAGACACAAATTAGGGCTAGTAGTTTATGGTAAACAATACAAAAAATCATGTCTCCTTATTTTCTCATTTTCGAAGTACGACTAACTTTATGGAATGGAGATGGGAGATTTGGAGGGAATGCAAAATTGAAGCAGATTCCCCCTCCCCCAGGCGGGAGAGGTTACCCATACCCAGGTTGTAAACCCGTCGTGTTACGTGCCTCCTCTGAACCAAAAGAGGGAAAAAAAGAAAAGAACAAGAACAAGGGCTCTTAACTTTGTTTCTTCCTTATTCTTCACAGCCACAAGGGAAGAAATAGCATCTTGTGCTATTGAGTTTGATAATTGCAATTCTTCTTTAGCTCTTAGTTGTCTTAAAACAAGTTTTTATAGATGTAATCACTTCTTTTGACCCTTTTGTCATGCATTTGTGGTGCTGTGTTTATTGAATTGCTATAATTGTAGATTACTCCTGGACTGACTGGAGCAGTGATGTGGGACAGTGGTATTGTTTTAGGGAAGTTCTTAGAGCATGCAGTGGACTCAGGACGTCTTTGCCTTCAAGGGAAAAGGGTGGTTGAGTTGGGATCTGGCTGTGGTTTAGTTGGGTATAAATACGCTATCCTCTATTTTTGCTTTTTCATCTTGTATATGTGTTGTATTAAGATTCAAGGCTTTTCTTTCATGTTGATTAAACATTTAAGATTGACCTTTTGAAACCTCTGGATCACAAGAAGGTTTGAACATCTCAATTCTGAGGTCATCTTGGATAAGTCTGTCTTAACTAAAGCAAATAGTGAGACGTGGGTGGGTTTTTGCAAAAAAAAGGGTGATTTTTTACTAAAGAGGGTGAAATTTTACACAATAGGGCGGTGTTTTCAGTAGGTCTTGTGTGGACTTAGTCCACGGTAGACCAAGTAATTTTGAGGGGTGGCTACAGGTGAAGTAAGGGGTGGCTCCAGGTGAAGTAGGGGGGTGGCTCCAGGTGAAATAGGGGTGGTGCCAAGTATAAATTTGAGGGGTGACTCTAAATGAAGTAGGGGTGGCTCCACTTTTAGAGGGGGGTGGCTCCACGTGAAGTAGGGGTGACTCCAAATATTGGTCCACCATGGACTAAGTCCACACAAAGTTTTTGTATTCTTAAAAGGAGAGTTTCTGATAGAAATGGGTTGGTTTTTTCTAAAAAAGAGAGTTAAATTAGGTCTCACAAAAACAAATGGAAAGACTGTATTAGTATGTTAAGAGCAACTTGTAGAGCTTACATGTTTATGACTATGAGTCATTGACTAAAATCTTTAATTTACTCTATTAGTATTTTGAGAGCAAGTTATAGAACTTACTAGATGGAGTCATATTATTTCTGATAAGTCTTGTGCTTCAAGCTGCATCGCAGCTCTTACAGGTGCTCAAGTTACTTTAACAGATCTTCCGGATAGGCTCAGGCTTCTGAAAAAAAATGTTGACAGCAACTTAAGATCTACTAATGTAGCAGGCTCAGCGGTCGTCACTGAGCTTATTTGGGGAGACGACCCTGATCCAGACATACTTGATCCTTTGCCAGATTATGGTAATTAAGATTCAGTATCGTCCACATTTCCTGTAATTTTCATGCACTGTTTATATTTTGGATTAATTGTTATAGTACTGTACATTCTTCCACTATCAAACTTTGGCTCTGTCTCTTCGGTAATGTAGTCAAAATTCTTGCCATAAATAGTGCGAGTTTACTGCTGACATGCTAATAGATTAGAAGCTTAATGGAGATTTGGTCATGTAGCTGTTTCAATTCAATGTTACTATACTATCATATACTGTGTTTGATGATGCTTAGTTTGCCAGGAAATCAGACATTTCAATTCCATTGTCCTCTTGTTCTTGGAATAATTTTAATTGCTTAGAGGTCTTTCTCATATCAGACTTCATAATTCTTCATCACTGGACTTACTTGCACTTTTGAACGGATAGCTGTTGTGTGAGCCGGCATTTGTTATGTGCTAGTTGACCATGTTACTGTTGTTTGCCATCACATTTAGCACTTTGTAAGTTGTAACGTATAGAACGCTCGGAATATTTCTAGGAGTTCCGTTGTTATTTCTAGGAGTTCCCTTCAAACTTCTAAATAGAAATATAAATAGTTTTGATAGCTTTCATTGCTTTAAACCATAATCAAGAGTTAATCGAGTTTAAAGATGTGATCGGGAAATTTTTTAAGCAAAAAAAAAAAAACTTGCGACGTGGCTAACAAAAGTGAAATCTGTAAGAAAAAAGTGATACGGAGTACTAGTGTTTTGTTACACTTGAAGACAAAAAAAAGGCACGCTAGAAGTGAAATTTGGCAATAAAAAAAGGTGATACCTCTTAACAAAAAGTGATACTTTGGATCGTCTTATTCATGTTGCCTCATACTCATTAGAAAATGATAAAGTTTTTATCCCCTGTAAGGATTTCTTTGAAGTGCCCATTATGAAACTGATGCGTAAAATTCAACGGATTTAACACAAGCTCAAAAGATAATTAGCTCGTTGTTCACTCACTTGTATTTGACACTTAAAGATGGTAACTTACAAAAATAAAAGGGATAAAGACCTCACCACAAATGAATCCTAAAGGTTAAACCATTAGATTCAATTGATAAAAGGGTCACTCAAACTCACCACTCAAGTTATAAAGGCAAAGCTACCAAACAAGAGATAAAGGGTTTAAGATTTAACATGGATTTTCAGCACAAGCTTCAAGCTTAATTTTTCTCATTTAACCATTCTCTCTGTTATATTGGATATCATTACATAGTATCAGAATCATTTTTTGCAAAGCATTCATCTAGTCCATCCAGATATGCCCCTGTGCTTTCATAAGAACCACCAGTAAACCCTGTTCCCTGTCCTGGTCAGTTTGAGTCTTGTTTAGATTGGTCATTGCACAATAGGTTTTATTGTGGTCTTATTTTTCTTAGTTGAAGCGTGTTATAGGAAGAAACTGTTTTTCGAGATCTGTAATCACTTTAGCTTAGTAACAAGCTTAGAGGGGCACTGTGAGTTAGCGTGTAAGTTAGAGGGTGTGCAACATTCTAGTCGTAGTGTGTTGAGGTGTCAAGGGTGCTTGTGTGTATCCTTTTTTGGCTCAGGTTATAAGAGAAGTAAAGTGACAAACTCCCAAGTGTCGAGTAGCAGTTTTTACTCCTATTCGAGCTTACGAGGTTTTCCATGTTAAAAAAGCCTTGTGTCATTTATATTTTGTTGCTTGTGTTAGTTATACTGTCTCTGCATAGGGAACAACGTTCAACAACGTTGTTCTCCCCGTGTCTCATTGTCAAAGTAGTTCATCATTCGCGAAAAGAAGTCGTCACTCTATTCACCCCCTCCCCCTCTAGAGTAACTTAGTACACCCTTACAACCAAAAAATAAATAAAAAAATAGTACACCCTTATATTTGTATCATAGCAGGTTGCTCATTACTAGGTTAACAGTTGAATACGTTCCGTAAAAATGAGTGCACCAAGTGAGATTAAAGAGGGATAAACTATCAATCGTCCTCCATTGTTCAATGGAGATTTTTACTCTTTGTGGAAGAAGAGAATGGAGATCTTCATCAAAGCAGAAGACTATGAGTTGTGGAATATAACTCAACAGGGAGATACAATAATTGAAACTAGTCAAAGAAGATGGTGTTAAGACCATTAAACCACCAAAAAAATTGTCTAACACTGACACCGAGGAAATGGAAAAAAAATGCAAGGGCTGTCAAGCTGCGTCACTATGCACTTATTCCAAGTGCATACAATCGTATTAAAGGATGTGATACGACTCAAAGTATCTGAAAAACCTTGGAGATAGCTTATAAAGGTACGTCTCAGGTAAAGCAATCCAAGATTGCTATGTTGGTGAGATAATATGAATTGTTTAATATGGAACCATCATAAATAATAAAAGATAGCAATCCAAGATTGCTATGTTGGTGAGATAATATGAATTGTTTAATATGGAACCATCATAAACCATAAAAGATAGCATGTATGCCAGATTCAATAGCATTGTCAATCAACTTAATCTCTTGGCAATACATTTGTAAACGAAGACATCGTGAGGGGGATGCTGAGAAGTACTATGCCAATAGATATAAAATGGACTCCAAAGATCACTGCAATCCAAGAAGCAAGAGACCTCACAACTATGAGGATAGAAGATCAAATTGATAATTGGCGTACTATTATTAATAATAGTTGATGGTGTTTAGTTCAATAAAAAAGAACACACCTCAATAATAATAAACATAACATTTGTCTTAGATAAATGTCTAAATAAATGTATGATTTCACATACATCGCCCTTTATATTTATACCTTCTTTATGCTACAACTTTAATATTCTTCTCCAATGTGGGACTTATATT
This sequence comes from Tetragonia tetragonoides, assembly GCA_038025085.1. Classification (NCBI taxonomy): domain Eukaryota; kingdom Viridiplantae; phylum Streptophyta; class Magnoliopsida; order Caryophyllales; family Aizoaceae; genus Tetragonia; species Tetragonia tetragonoides. The sequence continues at coordinate 26,285,182 of CM076150.1, forward strand.
CGGTTAAACTATTTTCTCCCTTTATACTTCCTTATTACATGTAATAATAATAGAATCATAATTGGGAAAAGTTGCCTAATTTTTTTACGATGTTGGTAGGATATTTTTTGGTTACTTTGACTAATTGGAAAATGATTATTATGGAAAGAAAGAATATTGTTTTCATTAATTAATTGATTAGGGCTACTCAAAAAATAATAATAATAAAAATTGATTAGGGGATCTCTTTGATGGGTATTCTTTTATTAGCTTTCCATACTTTGCCTAATTTGACTCCTTAGGGCATGTTCTTTTTAACTGGTTTCCAGTTTTGCCCACTTTTGACCAGTTCTCTCCAGTTTTTTCCAGTTTTTCACTAGTTAACAGTTACAAAATACAGTTTCCCCCTATTTTATCCAGTTTGACCCAGTTTCTCCCAATTTTGCCCAATTTTAATATCTATACATATGAAACATAATATTTAAATATATAATAGGTTATATCAAATATAAAATAAATATATGAATTGACTAATATTTAAACATGAATAATAATAATAATAATAATAATAATAATAATAATAATAATATCATTATTATTATTATTATTTTATTATCATTATTATTGTTGTTCTTAATTGCTATTGTTACTACTATTGTTATTATTATTTTTTATTTTTTTGACAAAAGCGAATACAAGGATATATGCACTAGCTAGAAATACAAAATACTTATTTACCCTACATTAGTCACTAGTACATGCGCATCTCGAACCGAACCTCCATGGACTTTGTGAATATGTCCCATCTCCAAGTCATGGGACACTGCTAATCCATCCTCACTGACCTCATGAACACCGAACTGTCTTCCCTTACCCTGAGCAAACACCTCACAAAGTAGTGAAGGATCTTTAGAGACACCACTCCTTGGATGACACCTCCTTGTAACCCGCAAAACAAACTTATAATACCTTGCGATTCTTGATAGTGTTCCCAACTTCCTCTTGTGTGATGACGTATATCTTTCCTCCATCACAACCCCGGAGGTCTCAGCTCCCATCTCGAGCAAGGTGATTCCCGGAGCCACAATGAATCTATACGTCGACGCTTGTCATTAACCATATTAACATTCCTCCCCTAAAATTCCAACTCCAACAATTGCTTATGTTTGCAACCTAAGCTAGCCTGATCGTCTTGCTTGCCATTAATCTTATCTAAAGGAGCACCCACCACAATCGTCTCCCCTCTCTTAAGCTTATACCATTCCACATCGCGAGCTGCCCCAGTCCGCAACACTTATATTTCTACTATGGAGATCGTTGTCCGTGTCTAATTGCACTTTACCCTTAGACTTCTCTGTAAGTCCATCCCCCTTACCAACACTCAAACTCTTGTGTACCTCATTCGTTGTAGCAGTACAACAACTACAATCCACCACAGAGACTCCATCAGTTCGACCTCCAAGGTTAACATCAACATCCATCCTAATAAAGCTCATGAATTTCCTTCCCTCATTATATTGCAAGCCAGACTTGGTCGAAGTAGTCATAACCGAACTATCAGACGCTTTGACAATCATAAAGCTTAGAAAGTGACGATTGACAAAAGATAAACTCCTTCCATTCTTGATTTTTCCATAATCATTCTTCCCCAAAGCCAAGCAGCTCTTACGTCTTACTTGAAAACATAAGCCTCTCAGAAGAACTATTTTCCCTTTGCAGACCCAAATCACTAACAACGTAGGAGCCATTGTCACTTGCAAAGGACATCGTTATTAGGCCATTTCCGGAGCTACCACAACCTCTAACATTAAACCGTCAAATTATCCGAATGCGTATCCTCCAACACTGTAATGGAAGAAGAGCACGAAAATGCACCATGGGAAGAACAACTTTGACCACCCAATTGGTCTACTAATAAGGTCTCCTCAACAGCTTGCTTTCCTTTTGACTTATCACCTCTTCTAATATTCTCAATACCCATCAATCCTTGCAGCTTAGTAAACTTCCTCTTAACATCCCCATGTAGACACCCAAATGTGTCCCCCCTGGCGTAGCGCCCGATGATGATAACCTATAATCATGTTAAAGAAACGAATGTCAATGCTCGACGTATTTATGCTCATTTGAAACTCCTTATCCATACTTACTCAGGATCTCCTTAATTTCCTTACCCACAAATGGCCCTTTCCATAATATTTCCAACGTCATATCATTTGTCCCAATCGGACACTGGAGTCAAAAGTTATGATTTAATGAAGTTATGGGCTAAAAACGATGTTCTCATACCCGCATATCACGGTTCAAGACTGATTTTTAGCCATGCAAGGATTAATTGGATTATTACCCCATATGGCTTGTATTCCCCTTTGAATTAGATTTCCAATGATATATTATGGGCCAAAATCCCAGTAGAAACGAAAAAGATATGATCCGATCATTGTTTAATGCGCTGAAACAGACACCTCTCTAGTGTTTGGGCCATAACTCATGATATACGTGTGCTATATGAGCTCACAATATGTCAAAAGAAAGCCCTTTGAACAAGCAATCCAACGCACCAAGAATCGTGCCAATCGGAGCTCAAACGAGCGCTTCAGAAGCCTTTTCGTGGGAGCGGAGGTCTTCTGGCCAGCCGCTGGGCCCGGTGGCCAGCCGCTGAGCCCCAGTGGCAGCCGCTGGCCCCAACTGCCTTCCGTGTGGCCGTTGGGCACCGTTTTTGGCCGGGAATCCTAATTTGGCATTCTTTTCGGCCCAATCCCTATAAATACCCCTCTAAACTCCATTTTTCGGTACCAACACTCATTATTACGGGTTTTTCACCCATTAACTCAAGAGGACCATAATCTCTCTCTCTCATCTCTTCCATGAAACCCTAATCACATTCAATTCAAGCATTCATCAAGCCTCATTCAAGAGCAACCTCATACACAAGAGCAAAGCAAATACAAGAGAAATTGACATTCAATTCTAGTGCAACAAAAGGTTAACCTGAGGGCAATTTTCTCAATCTTTCAAAACTCTTTTTCAAATCATGTTTTACTTAGATTATGATTATGGTTGATTTATATATTATGTTTTGATTGTTTTAGTTTTGTTATTAATCATATTCATGTCAAGATTATTAATTTGCATGTTTTAATTAGTTTAATGCATGTTTAGTATAAAAATTGCATATTTGCATGATTAGCATATTTAATTAGCATATTAGCATATGATTAGGGTTCTTGCATATACTTAGCCCTAGATTGCATATTATCGTATTTTTATTATTTTGTTTATATTTATTATTTTACTTCCATTGAAGTTGCTAACAATCTTATTGATGTGCATATGCAATTTGGCGCGTTTAGCAAGAAAGGTAAGGTGGAGATTTATTTCTTCTATCTTATTATTGGTTGGTCTATGATTGTTAATTAATGCATGCAATCGGATAATATGTACAAAGTGATCACTTTAATAATTTGGTTTGTTCAACTCACCTAGTTAATTTAGGATCTTGGACGACCGGATTTGTTTGGAACCTTGCGATATGAATTATGAATCAAAATGGATGAGATTAGTAGAGGCCGTTAATTCGGGCGATTTAGATAGGATTTGTTTTATCTTTTTTGTACACACACTCCCGAACTCAATCTTTGGCCCCTTTTGGGTATGAGTCAATTCCCAATAGGAATTGGGTGCACTTTTGTTGGTTTCCAATTGGTTCCTTAAAAATTGGTGGCGACTTCACTATTTGCTTATGACGTATTATTTAAGAACCATTAATTCCAACTAAATATTTCAATTAGCGCCGAAAGGCGAGGGTTCTTACACCCCATTATTAGAGTCAACTTCTAATGCTTTCACAAGATCTCTTTTAGCAGAACTCATATCACCCAAATTCAAATAGGCTTGTGCTCTCCTAAAATAACCCTTAACATTTTTTATTATCTAATTCAATGCTTTAGAGCAAACAGATAACACTTTAGTGAAATTAAAGAGTTTCAACTGACAAGCCGCAATATTAAGGTTGCAAGTGACAATGAGATTGTAAGCCTCAACATAAGCATCTATTTTAGAGGGGTAAATTATTGACTAGACCCTTCAATACTTCCTCATTTAATATGGAGGCTTTAATATACTCACCTGCTTTGAACAATTGATTCCCTTGATTTTTCTTAGACCTTGCATGATAATTTTTTTTTTTTGCTTCTTGAGCTGCTTCCATGGCCGCCAATTGCTCAATCTGCTCCTCAAGAATATCAGACTCCTTTACAGAGATCAATCAAGCTAGGCTCTCACGTAAACCCCCAAATTGCCGAAGCTGAAAAAGACCAAGTAGAAGAAACGAAATTGGGGACGAAACCAAAAGGACAAAGAAAACCACCAATCAAACTTACTAAAAAAGAGATCGAGAAGTTGTCGGCTGGTTAGAACGGCAGGAATCAGTCAAGAATCCGACCGTTCCAACCGCCCAGAACAGAGAATTGATTTTTTTGGGGGGGGGGGGTTGGGTGGTAGGTGGGAGAAGACTCTAGAGAGAGGATTTTACTATTATTATTATTATTATTATTATTATTATTATTATTATTATTATTATTATTATTATTATTATTGTCATAATTATTAAACACTCAAAATATAAAATTTTCAGTTTGTCCCAACTTTTTCCAGTTTCCCTCAGTTTTTCCCAATTTCTCCCAATTTTGCGAAGTTTGACCCAGTTTCTCCCAGTTACCAGTTAGACATACCAGTTTTCACCAGTTTTGCCCAATTTCTCCCAGTTACCACTCACCAGTTCCCAGTCGAAAAGAACGAGCCCTTAGACGTGACTTAATGATGGCAATAATGGGTCATTTCAAAATTCAAAGAGGGGATTTTGGAGGGAGTGCACGAAATACTTGGGATTGGGTTTTGGAGGCACCATGTTACACCTACATTCTAATTCCATTATTAGATGTAATTTTATTTTAGGGTATTTTATAAGTAATCTGTTTTCTGGACTGAAGTTGAAATATATAGGTAGGAAAGCAAAATTTAAAATATAGAAATACTACCAGATTACCAATCAAAGCGTATCATACTTCATACCATCAAATTCAAAATAAAAGAAAGAAAGGCACTTACATTTCAAGTGTTTTTCCAATTCTGCATCTCGTGGATAATGTGCTGGTAATATAAGATATATCAACAATACCCACGTCCTTATCCAATGTCCTTGGTTAGGGAAATCAAAATCAAATGGTGGGAAAAATTTTTGATAGACAAGATATGCTCACTCAAAATAGTTCAAGAACATCTACTATACGGCAAACGGATAGAAAAGACAATCAAAGACATTCCATCTCCTCCTACCCCGAGGAAAGAAAAAGGGTCAAAGCCCAAAGGAGAATCCAAGATTCAAGAGCTCGAAAGAGAGATTATGATACTCAAAAAAGGAAAAGAATTACTGATAGCAAAGACTTCAGATGAATCGTCCTCATCAGTCAACTCTCCGATTCATGATCCATTCGGAGGTCAATGTTCTCAGGATCCTTATCTTCAATAAAAACATTTATAAAAAGAGCCCGCAGGAAATTCATCCTGGCAAAAATTAGGGCCACAAAACTCAAAAGAGCCCGCAGGTTTATCCTGGCAAAAAGGAGGGCCATAAATTCAAAAGATCCCGCTAAGTGAAATATCACTAGGGACATTCCTAACTCAAAGTTTTTTTCATGTGCAGGTTTCAAAACGTTTTCAAAAAATCGACTTTCACATCGTCTGTCGGACAAACCGATCATCAAAAGAAAAGACAAAATAGCTGTACCCGACAAGATTGCCGGACACGACAAAAATCATCGAACAAAAGCAACAACATCAGATCCTCATCATCAAAGCAAAAACACGTAGCAGCTCCATGCTCTCATCAAAATCATCAAAACTTTCTCAAATAGCACAAAAGACAAAAGTTCAAGTTCCATCACCTGCGTGCATGCACCTAATAATATGACAAAAGCTCAAAATAAAGAGCATGCATTCACATGTTATCTACTGACATATGATATTATATCAGATAGATAAGCTTGTAGCTTTCTTCCGTCTTGTGTATAAATAGCAGATCAAAAATGTTGTAAAGTAGAGTGTGTTTTACGATCAGTTGTTTTAGAAGAAATAAGTGAGTTTTGTGTGACAATAAAGTTTGTAAGTGTTGAGTGTTATTCCAATCCCCTTGTATAAATTCCGCTTTCAATAAAAGTAAGTTCTTTTCAAATCCTTGTTATTCAATCTTGTTAATCTCTTTCATTCAAATTCGTTGTTTTAATTCTAAACTTATAATTTCATATTGAAATTAATCTTTTGAGTATAAACTACTTACAATCAATTTAATTTACAATCGAACTATATACTAGAACTATAAACTACCTGGGTAAAAACTGGTATCATAGCCATTTTTAAGGGGTGGTAAGGATACTGTAGATTCAACTGGTTTGGATATAGCCAGTCTGTGGAGGGAATGACTTTGAGTATTTTGCATTTTGAGTAGGCAATTTTATTTTTGTTTTTGTTATCATAGGTGTGTTCAATTTCTGCTGAATTGGTGTCAATAAGTATGAGTTCGTAAAACTCTCTGGTTTTAATGGGAGTTTCAGAACGATATTGACATCCTGCAGGAAATAGGGTTTCTATGAATTTGAAAAGGTCATGATTTTGAGGAGCTTCTAAATATCTAGTAAGAAACATAGGTTCTATAGTCGGTTTTGTCATATATTTGAATTGGTCCAAGTTTGAGGTTTGAGTTTGAGTAGAAGGTTTTGTTTGAGTGGCTTGAATGGGATATTATATAGCTTGAGAGTAACTAAGAGGAGGGAAGTCTGAGAAGGCTTCAAATTTATTTGAAAGGGGAATTTTTTGAATTTGTTAAGATGGTTGTAGTTTTTGAATACCCATGGCGTAATCTTGTGGTCTTTGAATTCCTTTGCCTTTCTCTTTCTCTTTACTCATTATTTTTCCTGCAAAATATGAATTTTTTGTTTGTCATTACTCTCATTTCTCCCTTGAACGAATTCCCTTGTTAAAAAATCAAGAAGAGAATTATTTTGACCTTTGATAAATTCGATTTCGAAATCAAAAACTGAAAGTATAGCTGGCCATCTAGCAAATATTTGTTTTGAAACTATATTTTGTACATCTTTTTGTAAAACTTCTTTTGCTGATCTACAATCAATACGTAATAAAAATTGTTTGTTATATAAATCATTTTGAAATTTTGAGATACGTAGAACAATTGATAAAATTTCTTTTTTGATAGTAGAATAATTCTTTTGTGGTCCAAGCCATATACCTTAATGTAGTCTAACTAATTCTTCTTGTTTTTGTTCGGACAATCTTTGTTTGAGTATACCCCCATATCCTATGTCTGATGCATCTGTTTCTACTATCATGAATGCATTAGGATGTGGGATGCCTAGGCATGGAAGTGCTTTGACTTTTTCTTTAAGCATTTGAACTGTTCTAGTATGCTCCTGAGACCAAGCAAGAGGATTCTTTTGTAATCTTTTATAAAGACAGGCACAATATTACCGTAATTTGGGAAAAAAGTCAGCTACATAATTAAGACATTCAAGAAATCTTTGTAATTGATTTTTATCTTTAATTTCATCAGGGAATTTATTTGCGAATTCTATAGCTCTAGTAATAGGTTTAATTGTTCCTTGATATATGTCATGTCCTAAAAACCAAATTTTTGTTTGAAATAATTTCATTTTAGGGAATGAGACTACTAGACCATTTTTCTTTATAACATGTAAAAAGGTTTGGAGATGTTTAAAATGCTGATCTATTGAAGTGGAATAAATTAATACATCATCTATATAAACTATAATAAATTGACAATATGGATTAAAAATGTCATTCATAATATTTTGAAATTCAGAGGGAGCATTTTTTAATCTAAAAGGCATGACGTTCCATTCATAATATCCGAAGGGAACAGTAAAGGCAGTTTTATATTTGTCTTCTTCTATATTTTGGATTTGCCAAAATCCACTTTTCAAATCAAATTTTGAAAATATTTTTTCGTCATAAAGACGGTTTAATAAATCTTTTTTATTAGGGATTGGATATCTAATCCATTGAAGTACCTTATTTAGAGGTTTATAATTAATAACTAATCTGGGAACGCCATGTTCCTTTTCAGCTTGATTCATAACATAAAAGGCTGCACAACTCCAGGGAGATTTTGAAGGGCGAATATAATTTTTTATCAAGAAGTGTTTGAATTTCATTTTTACACAATTCAAGCATTTCATGATTCATTTGAATTGGTCTAGCTTTTGTGGGGATATTTTGCTAAGAAAATTCTTTCTCATAGGGAAGAGAAACAACATGTTTTTTCCTTTTCCAGAACGCATTTGGAATATCAGCACAAGCTTCTTTTTGGAAAATATCTTGCAAATCAGATATTTTCTTTTGGAGTGAAAGGTTTTGTAATTGTTCATCTATCTTTAGATATGAGATTTTCTTTTGTAGGAAAAAAAATTTGAGATTTTTTATTTTGTATTAAATTAATTTGTTGGTAGATAGAGGATGATTGAAGTAAAGTAACATCCTTTTGAAAAACAGGAGAGAGAAATTGAAAAGATAATCTCTTTCCCATAATGTTTGTATGAATACCAGTTCTATCCACATTAAAGGGATAAATTTGAGTAATAAACGGAGTACCTAATATTACGTCACAATTAATGTTTCTTACAAGAATGAATGTATTCTAGAAACAATAACCATCGTTACAAATATAAGCTTTTGAAAGTTTATATTTAATTTTGAGAGGATCGCCATTGGCACGATGGAGTTTTTCTGAGGTTTTTTCGTAAAAAGTGGAAGGTATTAGTCCTTCCCTAATACGGTTTTGATCAGCACCGCTATCAAGGAGAGCAATAGTGCTAATATCAAAATCATTTCCAATTTTGATGGAAATAATGATGTGTCCTTTTTGAAAATTAATTTTATCGATAATATTAAGTTGATCTGACGTACGTTCTTGTGAAGAAATTTGAATAGGAGGTAATTCTGGAGTATAAGATGAAGAAGGTTCATCTAAATTATCAACTTTGGGCTCAAGTATGGTTAGTCGAGTTTGTAGTTCGAGATCCTTTGCTTTAAGGTTAAAATATTATTGTTGAAGTTCTTTAACTTGTGATTTTAAGTTATTGACTTCAGTTTGAAGATCCTTGGTGGTAATTTGTTTGAATATATTAGGAGTTGGATAACGATCAAATATTTTTGTAAGATTAACATGTTCTGGTCTTGAAAAATATTCTTCTTTTATGACTAACTTTTTTAGTTTTAATAGACACTCTTTTTTGACATCAGGGTATTCAATTCGATCTATAAGTTCAAAAAGAAATTCCTTTTCATCTTTACTTTCCATAATTACATTAATGCATTTATCTAAACAAATTCTTGATGATTCATTAGAGGAAGAGTCACTAGAATTATCAGAAGTAGATTGGATTTGAAGGAGTTGATCATAATCTTTAGAACTGTAGGAACTAGATCTTGATGCTTCTTCTAGTATTAGTAAAGAAGAAATTTTTTCACTAAGTTCTGGATTTTTAGCACAAATTTCAGATATTTTTTGTTTCATATTACACTTATTGGGTTTGTGTCCTACTCGTCCACATTTGTAACAAATAATAGTTCTTTTTTCGTTTCTCTTTGACTTTGAGTACTTTCTTGGAGATTTTTTATAGAATTGCTCTTAAGAAGGATAACTTTTGGAGGGTTTATAAGACTTTTTATGGAAATGTTTTGATTTTTTCTTTTCTATGGTTGAAGGAGCTTGGATTTTTGGAAGGCCAAAAGCATCGCAAAAACATACGAGCTCTTTTCTACATTGAAATTTTCAGAGACATATTTTGATTGTATCTTTAATTCTTGACATAGGGATATAGCCTCTTTTTTAATAAAGGCAAATATATGTCCATAAGTCATTTGATTATAAGGAATTTCTTCTTGTCCCATACTTTCTCTGATTTTTATGAAAATTCTCTGGGAGAATAGAGAAGGAAGTCCGGAAATAAATTTTTCTTTCCAAAAGGCTTCATTACAGTCTGCTCTTTTGAGGACATTAGTGAGAAAAACATCTTTATACCATCTATAATCATTAAGGGTTGGACATTTGAGGTTAGTTAGTACGATTTTGGATGAGGTTAATTCCTCTTTTGGATTACCAATAAAGTGCATGGATATGGCATGAATGAGTATAGAGGTGCCATCATAAACATCTTCTATGTCACTTTTATTGTCAACTTTATGATTGTAAATATAAGTTCTGTCAGCTTCTCCTACTGCGTTATCCCACCAAAATTTTAGTTGGCCGGTAAATCCACTGACCAACAAATCCATAATTCTTTGTTCCGAGTATTTTTTAGTTCAATAAGTTGTAATGGCCATTGCCATATTGTGAAGAACATTTAATATTTCATATTCAGACCTTCCGTCTATATTCCATTCATATATGGCACTACCATCATAACCTTCAGTACGAAATAAAGAACGTTCTTCATACTGAATGTTAGGTGGATTAGGACGAGAATAGTAATTTCTTGTTGGGATATTCCTCCATGATGATTTGTTTCTTGAGGTTATTTTATTAAGATCAATATTATCTTCATTTTCTAAAATATTGGTAGAGGAGGTGTTTGACTCAATTTTTGGAGAAGTTTTGTTAAGAACATTTATTTGTTCTTTTGAGATTGCTAGAGAGGAAAGTTTTTGAGTAATTTTGTTTATTAACTTAGAAGTATCAATTTCGTCAGGTACGCTAATCATTTTTTGTCTTTCTAAAGGCATACCTGAAGGCTTAAAATAAGGTTGAGATATATCAAAGAGAAATTTTACTTCTTTTGACTTGTTTGGAGTTATGGTTTCAAAATTAAAATGAGTTTTTGTTTCCGAAGACTTAGGAATTGATTCGATTTGGGTAGATAACATCTCCACTTGTTTAGAGATGGTACTGAGGAGTTGATTAGAGTAATTATTTTGATGATATATTTTTTTAATATCTCCTAAACTTACTTGGGAACTGTCGTCATCATTTCTTCCCACTTTAAATGGACCGATGACAAAAGATCCTTCATTATTAGTAATTTGAATTTCAGTTAATGGTGGATGAACAGAAGTGATTATTCTTCCATCTTTAAGGGTCCATTTTTGGGTTAAGTCTATATGAGTATTAATTTGGAGTTGAGAAAAAGGATAAGGAATTTGATTTGTGGAGGTAAATACTGAGAACCATGTAAAAAAGGGAATATTAGTTTTTAGACGTTCCATTTCAGAGTACCATTCTAATCTGATATGGTTTTTACTAATATTATCAAAGGATCCTAAAAACCAATCCTTTTTATCTTGGTTTTTTTTTGAATTAAATTCTTCATTTAAATAATTTAAATTTATTTGGAAAGGTTTGGATATAACATTAATGGAGGAATAAGTTGTTGGTTTCATTGCAGAGAGAGTAGGAGAATTAGGAGGAGATGAGGATTCTCCCATTGGTTCAGGTATTGGATTTCTATAATAATTTTTTGAAATTTCTTCGTAGTGTGTTGGTCTAAAAACATTATGAGAGGAAGAGCTACTAGCCGTGTCTTTATAAATAAAAGACGAGCTAGGAGGTACTTCCATTGGGATATTAGAGGAACCAAATTTAATAATAATTTGGCCATCTGGCTCTTCTATAATTTGTTCAACTTATTTTTGAGCTATGCTTTTTCGGGGTTGATTATTTTGAATTAAAAATTGTTGAGGTATAGTTATTTCATCCCACCTTAATTTTCTTGGAGTAAAAGTAGTAGCGTTTTCCGTTTCTACTTTTAGTAAAAAAAAAACAGTTTCATCATAAGAAGGATGTAATAAACATTTCGGATTGAAATGAGATGACATTAATCTAAAATAAATACGATAAATGACAGCAAAGTTTTTAACATGTTCCCTAAATTGAACAGTTTTTGCATGCTCAGTATTTTGATCATTTGAATAACTAGGAAGATGAACGTCTAATGTTAACGTGTCTAAAATCCAAGGATCAGTTAAGTCAACTGAAAAGTTTGGACAACAATTAAAATATATAGGTCCGTTACAAATATTTGTTTGGGCCATAGCTAGTAGGGAATCTTTATAACCAACTATACGATTATCTCTTAATGCCATATAAACAGGACAATTTAAACCTTCTCTAGATAGAGGTTTTAAAGCAATTTGAATCATGCCAAAATGAATATATCTAAATTTTTTAAGGTATTTGGTTATGGCAGTTTAAGATAGTAATTTTATTTTTTGAAATTCTTCATTGAGACTAATTGTCTCTTCATGATTTTTTACTGAAAAAGCAGTTTTGAAGTCAAACTTTCCGATTTGATAAATAGTATCTATTTGTCTTTTTGGAATTGGCCAATTTTGAAAATCTATAGGAAAGGAAATTTCTTTACTATGAACAATATTTGAATCTGCAGACTCCGAATGTTTGTTGGATTTAGACGCCAAGTATTTTCTAAGTGCTATTGCCATATTTACATAATCATTTAAATTAATGCAAGGATTAATTGAGATTATGCTGTCAATTGGGACCAACGGGACCACCCTAACTGGGACCACCTAACTTGGACTGACCAACAGTTTAACTCTAGGCCTGACCAACGTTTAACCAACAATTAAAAGCACGTAACTTAATTAATGATGAACTTAGTTGAAGGATTACTGAAGTAGGCAAATCACTAAGCAAAAGACTTAGCTAGCTAGTTCCAACTTTACGTAGGAAGTTGCAAAGTAGTAAATAATATTTTAATAACTACTATATTTTATTAACATGTGAGAGGTGAAGTAACTACTATAGTTTAATGATTCTAACCTAAATGCAAACATACGTGATTATATGCAAACCAGTTGAGTCTACAGTATCCTTACCACCCCATAAAGCAGTCAACAAATTGCCAATTAGATATGAAAGATGACTAAAAATGACAACTACACAGGGATCCGTCATTTCATTCTTCTCTAGACTTTAATGTTAACCGCTGCTTAGACTTGAGCCTTTGGCATCGTCGTTCTTTGTTCAGTAGGGAGTACATGTTTACCTTGTACCCATGCTTGAAACTATATTGCTCCAAATACCTTTATCCACACAAAAAAAATGTAATTTGTAAATTGTATGTGAAAAACAATAAAATGGTTTCCTTGTTTGATTAACTTCCAAACTGTCATACAATAAAGATCAATTATCCTGTCAATAAATATATCACAAAATGTCATACAATTCTCACCAAAAAAAAAATAAAAATTGTCATACAATAAAGGTCAATTATTGGAGAATCACCACAGATCATAAGCACCAAGTTTTCATGCCTAACAAATAAAATACACATATAAACATCTCTCCAACTCCAAGTAGGCAAGAATGTAGCCTTTCAAGCTAGTAGTTCCCACAACAATTGATCTACATCTATTATTTACAAAATAAACACCTAATATCTATCCATCCAATCTCATACCTGCTACTATATCTCTATAGCAATTGAATCTTTTCTTTTCTGATAAAGGGTAACCTGCAAAAACACTCAAGAATCAGATGAACCATTTGATCTTAGAACATCATGAGTAAAGTACATTCCTCTATGGTGAATTAAATCAAGGAAGGGTACTGAGGGCCTGAGAGGATCCCACATTTACCAAGTAGAGGTTCATTTGCGAAAATCACATTAATCACCATCCATCTCTTTTTTTATTGCCTCCACGATCGCAGTGGGATTGAAGATCACATATTCACATCCTTGTGAAGGACTTGTTTTCTTGTCCACCAAATTGTAAAATAGAGAATGACAATGTTTTGGGCAAAGGTTCCCCCTTAAGTTTTATTTATGTTCTCCCTTAAAGTAGATCCTGGTAAAAAAAAACCTTCTCTCAGTCAATCATGGAACTTCCATGTAGATTCCAGAACTACAACCAAGAATATTATCAATTCCATGTTAATTGAGTCAATGGAGTTTCTCAAGGACTTATACACAACTTTACTCTTAAATTATAAACATTTTTTTTACCTCTCAAATTCAGAAAAGATTGCTCCATCAAATACCTTTAAGCTCTGAAACTAGTGCAACAAATTAATGCTCATCATTCGGTTGGAAAAAATCTTTAACATCATTCATGACTTCATTCAAGAATTAAGAGTAAAGTCAAATACATACCTATATACTTGGAATGAATAATATTGATTGAACTAAGAATAGTATCAACCATCTAGCTCCAAATTGTCAGTATTTTCATAAAAGTAAAAAATGGACGAAGATGAGAACTAAAGTCTAAAGCTTACATGAGACATTGACCCAAATGTCTTCCTAAATTCCAATATAACAGAGTAATCTTTTTCTTATCAAAGCTACAAAATTGCAGCTGACTGTGTGGTTAATTATAGGAAAAGTCAAACATCACATAAATATGAAACCATGTATCTTATACTAAATTACCCGAAGAAGTTCATAATCGTTTATGCGATCCTTTGTTTCCAGTTGACACAACATACTTCAGCTAGGCATATATTAAGCATTTAAAATGGAGACCCATATGCATCAATAATTTGTAAATTCTGTTGAAGTTGAGAAAAATAGACACGTGCACTCTTGACAGGGTCCATGCCAACTAGGTAAATCTGTAGATGAAAGGTAAAGACATTATGCATAAGCATGTGTTGTCAAAATTATAAACAGGGGAGAAAAAATCGCTAAGAAATCCACCGAGTGGAGATGAAAGTGGGAGTGTTTGAAGCAGCATTGTCTCTTCTCTCAAACTAAATTAAAGTATAGGTGAAATTAGGATGTTCTAATAGCAAAAACTCGTGGAAATTTATTATTAATAGTTGAAAAAACTCTTAAATTCATAGTGCAGTAGTTGCTATAGAAATGAATGAATAGTGTAACTTATATCTTTAGTTAAATAATTCTGTTGTTATTGATACCCCTTGATCATAAATAATCATTGTAGGCTTTCAATTCAGTTTCAGTTCAGATTGGGGATACTGTAACTGAAATTAAATAGGCAAGTAATTGACCTTAATTACATATTGATGTAAGAGATTTGTTGACTCCCGAAGTCCTAATTACAAAAGGCACTGTAGGCTAAAAGGAAACCACATTCCATTGGTAGAAAAACTTTAACACAAAGCAACAGAAGGCTTGAGAAGAGACATATTTTGGAGCAATAAAATCTTAATCGCCCTCTTTTAACAGTTACTTAAAAATCAGCAAAAAGACCCAGCAATTCACAAAAAAAATTATAATTATAGGATGACACACAAATCAAACAAACATTAAAGTAGTAGAAAGTACCGTCGAATAAAGAACTTCAGAAAGCCAACCGTTTGGTTTGATAAATTGAGTAAAACCGTTATATTTGATCTGCACCAAGGACACTTCACAAGAGAAATCAATTGAATTAACTTAAATGCAGGAAATCTAAACCATAAGTAATCATAGATAATTTTAGTGAGATCAATCAAATTAAGCGTAGGAAAGGAAAATCGAAACAAACCAAATATAGAACTGTCTTTTTTGATGTGCCTAAATCCTTCATATCTCCTATTGATGATCCACTTATCCCCTTTTATTATTGACTTCTTTAGCACTTAGTAGCAACAGACTTTTTGTTGGTGAAATTAATAATGTGTAACTCTATACTTGCATTCGAAACACTATGAAATTTTACATGCATACATAAATCAAACACTTGTTTAATATACTCAGAAATGCAGAAACATTAGTGTTTAGACTGTTTACTAAGCATTATACCCCGCCCTGAAAACACTGAAAAATGCGATTTCTAAGTTCAATTAAATTAAACAGAAAAACTTGAAATTTGAAACAATCTACATTGAAAATACCGGCAAATTACAAACAAATTGAACCAAAAAGAATAATAAAATTTAAAATCTTACTTGTTGAAGTGCTTGAATAACTTTATTCATGTAAGTAATTTGATCATCGTAAGCATCGTATGAAAAATCGACATCAATTCCTGTAAAATAAGAAGAAGAGAAATCAATACATATGAGGGAGAGAGAGGAAAGTATTTTGAGTGTTTGACAGCCATATATGGGGTTGAGAAAATGAGTGAATGTGTGAAAGGGCGTTACTTTTTAAAGAAGGTGACTGGTAACTGTTGTAACGTTTCACGTTTTGGTATTGAAATTCTGGTTTTTTTTTTTTTTTTTGGTAACATTTCACGTTTACTGGGTCTTTAAATTTAGAGGTTTTTTTATAAAAAAAATAAATTGTCATTGGCTGATTTGCAAGTATAAGCGGTGACGTGGCATATAATGTGACATCTCGGCGTACACATAATCCGCTGATTTGTCAAGTCTTGGTTTTTAATATTTGAAAATTGTCTTGGCTGATTTGTTAGTATAAGCAGTGACGCGACATATAATATGACATCTCAGCGTACACATCATTCACTGATTTGTCAAGTCTTCGTTTAATATTTATCTTTTAAACTAGTTACTATATAGATATTGGGAGTCTTTAGCCAAATGAAGAATAACTCTTATTATTATTATTATTTTTGACAAGAGAAGATAAGAAAAGAATAATTTTGTTAGGAACACAAATAAATATATAGTCCATACCAAAGGTCTTGCTAATAATTAACTTATGATTGTTCAACTAAACCCAAAAAAATAAATTGTGAAGAGGTAGAAAACGAATAACAAATTTCAATACAAGCATTGTGCCCCCCTGATAAGAATTTTCTGGTTCCGCCACTATTAGCATGTAACTTAGAGGGTGTGCAACATACTAGTCGTAGTGTGTTGAGGTGTTAAGGGTGCTTGTGTGTATCCTTATTTTGGCTCATGTTATAAGAGAAGTAGTGTGACAAAATCCCAAGTGTTTGGTCGTGGTTTTTACTCCTATTTTAGCCTAGGAGGTTCCATGTGAAAAAAGTCTTGTGTTATTTGTATTTTGTTGCTTGCATAGTTATACTAGCTTAGGAGGTTCCATGTGAAAAAAGTCTTGTGTTATTTGTATTTTGTTGCTTGCATTAGTTATACTATCTCAGCATAGGGAACCACGTTCATCAAAGTTGTTCTCCGCGTGTCTCATTATCAAAATAGTTCATCATTCGCAAAAAGAAGTCGTCATTCTGTTCACCCCCCTTAGAGTAACTTAGTGCACCCTTCACTGTTGGACTATAATATTTAACTAGTATACCAAAATTATTTTTATGTTACAAATTTGTTAATTTTTTTTAAATAATTTACAAACAAACATATTGGTGGACCATAATATTTAACTTGTACACATATTATTTATGTTACAAGTTCGTCAATTTCATGTTATGTTATTTACTCCAAATTAGCTTTGAAGTTGGTTAAAAAAAAATAGAATTTACTCCATTTTGATCATCACTATAAATTCAAGTTTACTTTGCTATATGGGAGTATCTTTCAACACTGCATGAAATACTTTAAATCTAGGAATAGATTTCTATACAAATACTTTAAATCTATACTATTAACATAAGTGGATAGCCATTTGTTTAGTATGCCGACCATTTAATTTCCTAAATATATCAAAAATATTATTTTGCTAACTTACTTCAAATATATAGTCAATATCTAATTACATCACTTGTTCAATCTAATACATAAGTTTTACTACAGACCTAAATGTAAATACGTCACTTCTCCTAGTAATAATTTTATATATATATATATATATATATATATATATATATATATATATATATATATATATATATATATATATATATAATTTATTTTTGTCTTCTCTCTCAATCCATGATCTCCATTCAAATAAGTTGACTAGTAATTTTTTTGGCCGAAATACATGCGCGTTTTGCATTTCCAGTTTGGGTAGCCAATTGTACGGCTTCATTGTCAACGGGATTGTGCCACACATGCATAAAAGTCGACATACAACATGCGACACAACATAAAAGCAAATGCCTATTTTGGAGGGAATCTTCACAAAATTTAATTTTAAAGACCATATTGGCCCACATGATTCTAAAATGACCAATTGTCTAAGGATGTTTAATTAAAATACCATTTTTAATAATTAGGGAGAAAATAAACACTCGACTCGGCTCGGCCCTGGGTGTGTTCGGTAACCAACTTCTAAGTAGTTGTTAGTGGTTTGAACTAGTCAAACCACTACCTATCATAATTTGTTGGGTTTGGTAACTAGTTTTTAGTAGTATTTGTTAGCGGTTAGAGTAGTGTTTTACAAAAACTAATAAAATTAGTCTTTCAACCCTAAAAGCTAGCTGTTGGAATTATTTAGGCATTTGATCACAAGTCTATCCCTTTATTTTTAGTACAAAATAATAATAAAATATCCTTTTATGTCATTTTACATCACTTAGCTAACCAAAGCGCTAATATTACTGAACACTCAACCAAGTTTATAGCTATCAGTTGCTTACTACTCATGACAACTAATAGCCAATTCAACAACTAACTACTAAGAAAACAACTAAGACTACAGCTAAAGCTAAGGGTGTGTTCGGCGACTAACTTTTGGGTAGTTATTGGTGATTTAGTGCTTGTTTGGTTGAATTAGGGAAGTGAGTTCCCATGGGAAGTACTAATTCATGGGAAATATAAAATCATGGGAAGTGCCCAAACTTGTTTGGTTGCACAAAGGAATTTTGAAAATGGTAAGTGATGTGGGAAGTAGTACTTACCTAGGGGGGCTTGGTAAGTGACTTCCTCTATTTTGGAGGAAGTGACTTCCCGTGGAAGTTAATTCCTATATTTTTTTGTCAGCCAAACAACAAGGGATTTTACACTTCCTAAAAAATTGCACTTCTCATATTAATTTTATGTCAACCAAACAAGCAGTTAAACTAATCAAATCACTACCTATCCTAAAAGTCATAGTGGATATTCGAAACGAAATTGGAAAGGTTTAACCACCCGGTTAACACTCGAAATTGGAAAGGTTTGACGTTTAACCCACCGGTTAACTCCACCCTTGCGGGCCTGACTGAACCCAACATCAAAAACACACAGCAGTTAAATTAGAGAATTTGATTCAAAGTCGTTTCCTAACTTCCGCTTTCAGAACGTGATAGAGAGAGAGAGACTGCTCGTGGTGGTGATTCAGTTGGCAATTGGGCATTCATAACAATGGCAGGAAGAGAAGTTCGTGAATACACCAACTTGACAGACCCTAAAGGTACTGTTCGATTCGTCGAATTTAGGGTTTTCACTTTGCTTTTTTTTTTTGTTCCAATTATCCAAATTTACATTTGATGATAGAAGCGTATTGTTTGTTTGCATTGTAGATAAGAAATTGGGCAAAGGAAAAGATAAAATCGATGATGAAGATGTCACTTTTCAACGCATGGTTGCAAAGGTTAGCGGGTCGCTGCTCCTCTCTCTGTCCTGATATTAGTCAAATTATGTGACAACTATTCTAGCTGCTTCAATATTATATATTTCAATGTTCTGTTATTTGTAAAAAAGAACATTACTTTGTTGGTTTCAATGGTGGGTTTTTTGTTTAGAATTATGTGTGTTTTTTTTTTCTGGCAGTGATAATTATGGAGGGTTATTGCTAGCTTTTTATTAATCTCTAATTGTTTATGCCTACATACATTATGAAGTTTGCAGCTTAATTCTAGGTTTTTAAGGAAATATGAGTTTCATGGGTTTGCTATATGACTGCCTGTCAAAGGGAAGTTTAGATTGAAGTACGGAGTTGATATACTAAACTATTTTTGCCATTTTAGGAAACCCAATGTTAATTCTTAGATATGCACAAACACTAGTCATTCTCTGGCAAGGTCTTCCTTTACAAATTATGCTATGGAATTTGCATAATCAAACGTTATGGTTGAAGAGATTGATGAATTGGGAATTGTTCATGGAAGTGATTTGTTATAGCACTGCAACAAAAGCAAACAAAGATTTAACACATGGTGTGAAGTCGAACGTAGATAGGATTGTGAAGTCAGCGTGGTTCTACCAAGTCGTACAGGGTTTAATGGCTTCTTAATGCAACTCGTCCTAAATTGGTTTGGAGATGGATATTGGGGGAAAGGGAGAAGGAAAAGATAAGTAATCAATATGTCATAGTTTTGAAGAGAAAAGCAAGCTTGAATGCATTGACTTTGTGGGATTTGGGAGACATAAGATTTTGTGCCGCAATGTCTTCTTTGCAATCCTTTGGTGTATTTTGATTAGAGAGGAACACTAGTATCTTTTCAGGAGAACATTGTCACTTGACTTTGTTTGGGATATAGTCGCATGGCTTCTTTGTGGCCTAGAGAGAGTGGTGCTTTTTGGAACTATTTGATGTCTGATGTTCAGAGAAACTAGGATAATTTGTCATTGTATGGATGTGTAAGGACTTCTTGTCCTCCAGTGCTGTTTTAACAGTTCTTTAATGCAATTTACTCTCATGTAAAAGATAAAGAAAGTAAGGCTAAACGCTCAAAGGTACGGGAAAATCTCTTATTTTTTGGAAGATGGTGATACTTTGGATTGTTGATGTTACATGTTTGTGGACACTTTACGTGGTATTGAACTGCTGCAACCTGTGTCCATAGGTTACATAAAGTAACATTGAGTAAGGGCATGCTTGGATTGGGAGTAATGATTAAGGGGGTAATGGAGCAAATTAAAGGGTAAAATAGGAAGGTGGAGGTGGTGGTGGGGTAATGATTAAAGCGGTAATGGAAAAAATAAAGGGAAAAAGGGGGGTAATGCATTACTCTATGGGGAGGGTGGGTAACATTTACCTCCCAAATGGGGGGAATGATTGCCCTCCTCTTCACAAAATCTAACACCCACCACCTCTCACACATTCCATTTCAGCATATAATTCTATCTATTACCTTACCTCGTAATCATTACCCCCATTTCAAGCATGCCCTAAAGTGAAATGTGATACCCATGTAGTTCACTGGTGGTAGAGCTTCATTTTCATTCATCTGTGACCCCTGATATCAAGATTTTATTTTGTTCCTAAATCACCCCACCAACCGCTGGCCGTGGCAGCACAACCACCACTTATAATGGAAGACCTCCGCACCTGCCATTACCAATGCCCATCACTGCCACCAAAAACCCCCAGAGCACCGCTCAATCGCCCATCACGTGTACAAAGCCCCGGCATGACTGTGCACTCCCATCACTTGTACCAAAATCCCTATCATGACTGCACAATCCCATCACCTGTACCAAAAGGATCACGTCTGCTCAATCTCATCACCTGCTAAATCAAACAATTGCTTCAAATTTGCCTCATTGTGCTACCTTGCTACCAATAGAGGGAAGAAGAGAGAGAAGATGATGGTAGAGTTATAGATGCCAATGCCATGTAGATCTGGAGAGAGGAAGATGGAAATTATTCTGTTGTGTGGCTGATTTGGAGCGAGACTGGGTTGAGCGTGGCTTATCGATTTGGAGGCGGGTAGGCGAATCAGCTGTACGAGAGGGGTTGAGGGTGGCACTGCTGCTAAAAGATTTGGGGTGGGTAAATCAGTAAATGATGAAGGTGGGGTCGGTTGTGGTGCTTGTGATGAGTGAAGAGGTCAAGTTCTGGGTTGGGATATGGAAATGGTGGTGTCGTTAGGTTGGTGAGATAGGGAGTAAGGACAATGGAGTTAATACAATTTTTTTTCTTTTACGAATTTAAAATAAAAAAGTGATCAGGTTTAACAATCTAGCCAAGCAAGTGGTGTCAGGTCAGGTATCTGGTTAGTAATGCAGCCCATACATATTGAAGAAAAGGCCATCCAATGGTAAAACAATGGATATCCTAAATGTGACAACATTTCCAGTTAATCTTCCATTGAAAAAAGAACTGCAATATATCAAATGGAGAGAGGCTTTGATTGCCTAGTTGCAGGAAAGTGGATTTGGGCTGCAGTTGCTTCACCTGGTCCATCTGTTCAAATTGGGCTACTTGTAGGTGAAGTAAACTACCCATGTTGATTAGCAAAAAACTACTCATGTTGATTAGCAAAAAAGCTACTCATGTTGGTTTGCGATTCGGATTCATACGTTAGAGTTCTAGGACATTCGTTGTGGTTTTTCGTACTTCTTCTTGGTATTTACTCCTTTTCTATCTCCATTGTGCATTGAATCACTAAGACTATCTTAGTCATTTTACCTTCTTATTTTCTTGATTTCACAATATCTTAGTATGTGCAGAGTGTCAAAATACGCGTTATTTATTATGAAAGAGAGGGAGTATCTTTTTCTATCTTTATCCTTTTTCTAGTGGATTTTAGTTTTGGTGCCATGCGTTGTTTAAAAAAGTAATACCAGTTTATTAATTACTACTATTTCAACCAAATAAATTGACCTACGAAATCCTAGGGGTGTGGTTGAATGTATGACAAAATTGATTGGGGGTCACTGACTCACTGACATATAACTGAATACTTTTGTTTGGTTTTCTATTGATGCTAGAATTCTAGATTGCTGTCAGTAATTTGATGTTTAATGACTACTTAGATATTATGTCAAGCGGATACGTCATGGAAGCTATTTATCTCTATTGATGATTGATAGAGCATTATAGAGAACATGGAAGCATCTGCATAGGGTTTGTTAGTATGGAAAAGACTTTCTACAAAATAAAGTTTTTTTTTTTGGGGGGGTAAATGTAAATGGTTTCATTTTACCAAAACCAGCAACTGCAAGAAAGCTAGGGCCAGGCCGGTAGGAACCCCCAAAGGGGAAAAGTTGTGTCCAAGGTGGGGGTGGCCCTTCCTAATTCACCCCTAAAATAGGGTGAGGCACTTTTTTTAGCGTCAAATTGTGCTCCGCCCTCCTTCAGGTCAGCGCACCCTACTGGCTCAGGGACCCCCTGCATCGAAAGGAAACTCAAAAACAAACATGAACTTGTGGAGTGATCCCTTACACATAAGCTAAAATTTATTACAAGTACTTGCTTTTCTCTAAAGTTAAGCCTATGATTTTCATGATTCTTACATGAGGCCGTTTTAGAAGCACCGTCACTCCTAGTTCTGATTTGATTAAGGGTAATGCTAGGTGACGTTTGACCTCCTTAGATGACGGAGCATAGACTTGCATTTGGACACTTAGGGGTTAGAGAGAATTTGCTTACTAGTGTTGAGCTACATCAAGGCTAAAAGTCTTGGATCATTTTCTCTTTTGTTATGAGGGTGATTTGGGAGTGAACTGTACTTTGGTGCAAGATACAAGGCAAGTTGTCAACATAAGTTGGAACTTTGAAGAGAAACTCCAGGGTTGCAGGTTTTCAAAATTGAGTAACACAGTACCTGGAAGAGTATTATAATTAGCGTCAAGGTATGAGTTCTGAACCTAGAGCATACTAAAACAAATAGACACTTTGAGTGGACGATTTGAGGTGCTGGTAAAGTGAAAAGCACCGTTACTCTCACATCAACATTTGGTGCCAATAATATAGAAAACTTGCGTTACTTAAAAGGAAGTTGGCTCTGATGCGACTAGGTCTATTGTGCGGTAGTGACAAGTTTTGACCCTTTAAGTGCCTACACATAGAAATAGGTTTCGCATGTTTCATGATTGGATGGCAATGACCTAGTGGTACAAGATGTTTAAGATGAGGTTTTAATGCTTCAGGCATGGAAAGGGAGGGCATCCTATTATGAAGCTACAGGTGTTGGACACAATGGCTCTAAGAGGAAAACAGGGACGCGACATAAGTACTGTGTGGAGAAGATAATCAAACACCATTAGCTTCTGCTAAATGTCTTTGACGTCATGCTTCTGGATAGGGGTCTGTAGTGCCATTTGATTTGTCCGGATGAATATGTTTAGAGGGTTTCTGGTGATGCTTTTGTTCCCTTACCAATCCTATGTTTGCTCTTATTCTTTGTCATTGCTCTTGTTATGGTTATGTGTTTGCTTCATCCTTTTCTTTCTCGTTTTTTTGTGAAGTTTACTGGTGGTTGTATCTTGTTTTGTAATTGTTGTATCTTGTTTGTAATAGTTTATCTAAAATACTATTATTGTACAGTCTTCCACATTAGATTTATTATTACAATAATTATCATCAGCTTACGAGAGCTCAATTAGTACTAATATTATCTCTGTTACTGGATATATATTGATTCTGCTTTCATCTTTATTGCTTTTTTGTTTATATTTTCTCTTCTTTTAGGTGTCTATTGGAAAGAACATGTCTGTTCGGTGCAGGGTCAAGGATGTGTACATTTTTTCTGCCTTTGCTTGCGCTTCTTGTGTTTGTCAATAACTAAAAGATGATGAGTTTGTGTTTGCTAATTATGAAGGAAATCAGCATATTCATTATTAGGGCCCATTTGGTTCATAGGTGTGGAATGGATTGGGTATGGAGCTTGAAACCTCTAGGTATGGAATAGGGACTACATACTTATTAAATGATGTTTGGTTCAGTGAAGGTATGGAATCATTATATGTATTTTCATTTTTTTATTTATTATTTTCAAATTCATTCTCATTTGTATTTTCGAAAATAGATAAATAAAAATTAAACCCACCCCCCTTCTCTCTCTCCTCCCCATCAGACCTTCACGCCATTTTTGCTCATGAAGTCATGACAGCAACCTGCCATTTGCCACACACTCTCTCCCAAACTCTCAGCCATTTTCACCCACAGCACCTTGCATGTCTTCGTTCTTCTTCTTGTAGCTCTCTATTTCTCTCTCTCACCGCCAGATCTTGGATGGAATTGGGCGATTTGATCGCTTGTGGTGCGATAAGGTGGGAGTGTTGTGGCCTGTGGGTGATGGAATGAGGAGTGAGGCGGTCGTGGGTTTTCTGGTGGTTGCGTGAACTGGGTGGTGGCATGGTTGTTGAACTGGGCGGTGGAACGTTTGCGGTTGGAAGGCGGTGACGGCTGCAAATGGGTGGGTTCGTGATGGTGGGTGGTGACTAGTGAGATGAGATTGAATATGTACTCTGGTAGTGTAGTCGGTGGTGAGGATCTCAGATCTAAATGAGGTGGTTGTGGTGGCCAGAGGGGCGGCGCCGATGACGGTGACGGTGTGGTGTAGCTGTGTGGTGGAGTGGTGAGGAGAGAGAAAGTGCACCTTGTTTTAATTTGCTTTGGATTTTATTTTCATTTGTGTTTTCCATTTTAGTATTCATTTGTTTTTAAATGATAATGATAAAGGTATCATTTTGATACCACTAGAATTTGGGGAGATCCAAGTAGTGTTAGTTTTGGGGGGACTTGAATCCGGAGGGATTTGAGTTCCAAACCCAAAAGTAGTGTACCAAACACAAGGAATGGATTAAATGATTCCATTCCGTTACTTTACGACCAACCAAACGAGCCCTTAATGCTCTTATATTAGTGTCAGTATTTTCTCTATGATTTGACTGACCGTCACTGTTTCTGGTGTTATTTTTATTGCGTATTTGTTTGTAGCTGCTCTTTCTTTTCGATTTCTTTTGGAAAGAACGTGTCTGTTCTGTATAGGTCAAGGCTATGTACAATTCTTCTTAATCATTGCTTGCTCTTGTGTTTGTCAATACTTCATTGTTGTTGAGTGTATGTTGGCCAATCATGATACTGGCAATTCTTCAGGAATAGCGATGATATATGAAAGATGTTTATAGCCTGAATAGGGATGGAATATAAAATTTCAAATGTTGTTTGCAAAGATTTCTTATTACTTGGACGAAAATGGATCAGTCTTCTGATAACATGCCCTGACAGGGATCCTGGCTTTTCTTCGCGGGTGGCTGATCAAGCAGATGCAAGAGGTTGCTGGAGAACGCGGAGGCTACCTTCATGGAAGAGGCGGTAACTTGTTTCCTTCACTTTGCCCACACATAGCTATGCACTTGATAAAAACCAAAACTGTTTACCCCATCCGCCCCCCTAATAAGGGGATTCCCCCTTCCCCCTTCTCTCCCCTCTGTAACTTGTAGCTCTTGAAAGCTTAGCATCTAAGATGTGGTTGAGTTTAATAATGCAGCTTTGGACAGTGATGACCTTCTCTATCTCAAAGAACAGATGGAAGCTGAGGAAGATGCTGAACGCCTTTTGCGGCGCACTGAGAAACGAGCATTTGCTGCTTTCAAGATATCCTTTTGGTGTACTTTAAGCTACTTGTCTGAAAAAAAGAATTTTATTCAATAGATAGGATCAGATGGTTCACAGTGCGATAGTTCTGTCAGAGTGGAAATGTTATCGTTACTAGCTGATTGTTGTGCTGTTTAATAATGCTTGGTTCATTACTATTACCGAGTCAAATGTGTGACTAACTTCATTACTTGTTTTGAGATATTTCACTTGCCACTTGTGATAAAATTCAGATGTATGAATTTATGACATAGTGAATCCTGTGCTTCTAATGCTCTCTCAGATATATTAACAAAATTTTGATGTTCATTTGCTGTTCTGGTGGTGGAATTGGTAAAACCATAGTACCTTATTGCATACTAAAGCTGTGGGACATGTCATTTAAGCTTTTGGCAAAAATGTTGTTAGATTGACTGTGATAGATAGCCTTTGTATTTTCTTGACCAGCGAGAGAGCTGTTATGGATAAGTTGCTGACTTGTGCTGCTATCTCATTATTGTTTTGCTTTTAGAAACTGTTTATAGAAATGTCTGCATTTCATGCGTAGCCTTCCAGATTTTCTAAAATGCATTTTCTTGTGTTGCATTATATGTGGCAGTATGTATGTTTCACTCTTGCTTGTAAGTTGCTAGTAAGGATGCCCTAATGTGCAATATACAATGCCTCCTTGCATGTTGAATATAGGTGTATTGTTTAAAGCCTTAACCAATTTATACAGAGCTGCGAGTTTGGCAGATTCTACGCCTGTCTCTGCTCCCTTATCTCTTCGTGTTGAGCCCAAGCCAAAGAGTGGAATAAGGTATATTAAATCTTTCATTTACTTGGTCATGCAGTTATAACTTTAGCCACATATGTATCATTCCTTCTTTTTCTTTTCCTTTTCCTTTTTTTTTTCGTGAGCATAGTAAACACTTTTATTAGTCTATTTCACGTTTGTCCTTGTTGATGTTGCTGTTATTGTTAGTAAATATTTTTGATGGGAACTGTGGCACTCCATGCACGATTCTGTCGACAATTTGCTCTAGAGCTGGAAACACAGCTGGAAGTCAGACTTAGAACTGACCTTGATCTTTTGCCTCGGTAAAGATTGACCAGTAGGCAAGTCACCCTGACCTGAGCCAGACACAACTCAATCCAAAGTCCACTTTAGATCAATCTTTGCTTGTCAAGTGACAATGATGGGAAGTTTGAACTCTTTGAATTCGATATTTTGACGTGAACCCCAAATCAACTTGACCAATGTTATGATGACACAAAGATGACTTGAACCTGTGGGACACTTAATAGCCATATAATGGTTAACAGACTTTAACCTACATACTTTCTGCAATCAGCTGGCTTAAACACAAACTGATCCAAGCATAACCAACCTTACGGCCTTACCCGCCGACCCATTTCATGCCCATTATATGGCTGTATGCTTACAGCAATCTCTCTACTGAGTGTGGTTAGTGATTAAACTAGCTCTGGCCTATTAGTTCTTGTAGTGACCAACTGCATCATATGAAGAGATGCTGCATGCGAAGTGCTCTTGTTTAACAATACATATTGT
This sequence comes from Tetragonia tetragonoides, assembly GCA_038025085.1. NCBI lineage: Eukaryota > Viridiplantae > Streptophyta > Magnoliopsida > Caryophyllales > Aizoaceae > Tetragonia > Tetragonia tetragonoides. Next base: position 26,312,776 of record CM076150.1, read on the forward strand.
CCAGGTCTGATTTGTTGGGTCATTGTCATGTAGGCAGCAAGATCTGCTCAAGAAAGTGGTGGAGATAAAGCCGAAACGGAAAAAAATGTCAAACATATCTGAAGGTAATCAGCCAAGTACAGCTATCACTGAAACTACTTCGCCGAAGCATGAGTATGAGGAGGCCAAACCAAAAGATAAGCATTCTCAGTCAACTTCACATGAAGAAACTACAACAAAAGCAGATGACCATGTCAAATCACTGCTAGGATTAGCATATGAAAGTTCTGATAGTGAAGATTGAGTTTGACTATATTTTGGGTACCTCTCTGGAATTCATTTATTTCCTTATGGTTGGTGCTTCAGCGGAGCGCACCTATACATTGATAACAATGTTGGGCTAGAAAATCATCAAAATCAGTGGTTATTATCAAACTAGGGATCGACATTTTGTAAAATCATTGTTTTAACATTATAGATAGGGTGATTTTAGGTTACTTCAAGAACAGCAGTTAAAATCAGGTTCCATATGTAAACTGTCATTTCAATTTGCTGTGGAGCAGCTGAAAAAATTTTATTAGTAATGAAATTGTGATTCGTCAAGGATTGCAGTAACCAATTGCTTTCAAACTAAGGTCCATGTAGTATTTAAAAACATTATAAAGGAAAATAGTTGGTTGATGTTGTGGGTTAACAATCACCATAATTTTATTGGCGGATTGTGGGAAGGAATCTCCATAATTTGTGGTTGGCATAATTTTCTTGATATAATTAGGACAATTGAGTCTTTAGATTGAACTTGGTCATTAGGGTTCAAGGTCACACGTTTTTCCACATTTAGGTGTAGTGCAACGTGCAGGTTCTGATTTTTTTCCCCCGGTTCACATTAGGAATGTTTACAGCCGGCGATTACTACTATTTGTCCGCTCTAACTTGTAAGCATCTCAAAAAATAAGATAGATGTCCAAAGATTTAGCATTAGCATTCTCAATCTTACTTATGGGTGATCAATCCCTAACATCACTCAAGCACATGTCCACACTCCACACCCCTTGATTCAGGTTTCGATATTATATTTAACAAAATTTCATAAAAATTAAGCTGACATGTGACAGTGGGACCCGATTATATGATGCAAGATGGATCGCAACGTAAACTTCAAAAATTTGGCTTCTTAACAGATAGAGATGGCCTTCATATGTCAAAGGGATATCAGTTAAGCATTCTAGCCAAAGGTAAGGACGTCGTAGGGTGTCAAAGAACACGTAGACGTACGTGGCAAAAATCCTGCATGCCTTCTCCCAAGTGTCCACATAACTCCGATCACAAATTTGTCCAATTTAACCCATCCATCGTCACGTGTCTCTCTCTCCATTCTCCATTATTACTTCCTTTCTCACCTACACACTCTCTCTCTCTCTTTGATCACCACTTTGACACGGTGTGAAGTGCATGCAACAAACAAAGCAGACCACAAAGCTGATTTTGGTACAGCCCAACATAATAACCAGCTAAGTGTAACCATATTATCAAAGAACAAGGTTTTGGTGGTATTTTCTGAGTTTTGGTGTCAATTTTTTGCAAGGATATATTTCATAACTTGGCTTAGCTAGTGAGGATCTCAAGAAAGCTAAGGGACGATGGCACCGCCTCGTAGATACGCGTTCGGAAGGCCGGAAGAGGCCACACACCCAGACTCCATTAGAGCCACCTTGGCTGAATTCATCTCAACTTTTATTTTCGTCTTCGCTGGCGAAGGCTCTCTCCTCGCTCTTCGTATGTTTAAGTCTCTGAATTCTTTTAATTATTGATCTCATCCACATGCACATATATATATACACATATTTTGCTTACTTTAAACTTGTTTGATCTAAAAACTAGGTGAACATAAAGTATCTATAAGCTTTAGTTTAATTTTGTGCATATGTACATGTATTAGGCTGACATATATAGATGTAAACATTTAGTGGCGGATCCAGAAAAATAATTCACCGGGGGCACCTTTTGATCTAGGTTGCACCAACATATTGAAAGATACAGTGTTTTATATCCGATACTTATAGGATACTCGTACGATAATTAGGATACTTGACCGGTACTTATTAGAGATGTTTATATTTGTTTATCTATTTATTTATGAAATGGTGTTTGAATGATTTTTCGTTCACATTATCTTAGTTATTTTCATGATACTAAGATTTAGTGACTAGATTTATTAAAAAACACTTTTGTTTTAAGTCCTTTATTCATCCGTATCCTTTTTTTTTTGAAATGTAGTATCTCGTATCCGTAATCGAATTCGTATGTACGTAAATATCGGTACCTAACTATTACTTCAACAATATATAAAATTATATATCTTAAACTAAATTTGTAGGTTCATAAATATAAATAAACTAGTCTTCTCGTAATAATAGGAGTATTAGTGTATTACTTCCAATAAAGCTTCATAATGCTCATTATTTTGATGCTTTGCTTGAGTTATTCGCTAAGAAACTTGAGATATAACCACACCTGATGAGGTCTCAGGTGTTGTCAGCCTCTAATAAGGTTCCCAACTTTCCTCTCTCTCTCTCTCTCTCTCTCTCCCTCTCTCTCATTTTCCTGTCCCCACTTTCCATTCCCTAGGTAGAAAACTAGAATCTTGTCACTTGTTTTTTCCGTTTGGGTTTTAAAATGTTACTGGCGGCACAGTTAATTATTAAGTGGGGGCACTACAGCTGGGCCTCTCACATGAGCTGATTCAGCCCAAAGTTCACTGGGGCCTGTCCCCCCATAGTCTAATATATGGCTCTCTCCTCGCTCTTCGTATGTTTAATTCTCTGAATTCTTTTAATTATTGATCTCATCCACATGCATGCATATATATACACATATTTCGCTTACTTTAAACTTGTTTGATCTAATTTCTAGGTGAACATAAAGTATCTATAAGCTTTAGTTTAATTTTGTGCATATGTACATGTATTAGGCTGACATATATAGATGTACACATTAAACAATGAATGTTGGACTCCTCATTTCTAATTGATTAAGTTGAACACATAACAATGACGACATGCAATTGTGTTGCTAATCATTTATATGTATGAAAGATGAATAATAAATGACCCACATATTTAGTAACTTTAGGTGGGAACCAAAAAAGGGTAGTTCTTAAAAAAAAGAAGTCAATAGATAATGGTCATTCTTAAATGAATATAGTGTTATTGAGCATATATAATGATTTTATCTCCCATGAATCAAACAAGGGAGTGAAATCGTTCCCATTTAAAATAATGCTACGAAAATAATAGTGCATGCCATTGAAGCTCGATATAAACGAGTGGTGCTATTTAAAAATATTAGTCCCTTTAGACGACGTAAAACATTACACTGGACTTTTCGCGGTCTTCAAAACACTTCTTTGACCACGTCTAACTCTTTTAATATGATAAAAATTATAAGATTTTGATTCGTTTGAAAATACATTTTGAAATGAATTTAGCAAAAGTATATCTATGTTGTAGAACTTTACAATTTTTCATTAACTAATGGTCGATGTTATTTGTGGTCGTGGTCCGGAGGTAGTAGAATGGATAATTTACCTAAAAGGCGTGTCTATATGTATATTCCTTTGAGCGAGTCTTTGCCAAGGCACATCTATGTCGGTATATAGTATCCATGTTTGAATTCCCACAAACCATGATCCCATATTCTAAATATGGGCCTTTTGTGCCTTCTAATATGGAGAAACAAGAGGGAGAAATTTAGCATCAAGAGGACTTATATGCTGGTCAATTGCATACATACCCACTAGGCCAGTAAGGATCCCTTGTCCAACTTTGTGTGTGGATGACAACACAGACAACTAGGATGTGGTGGGATAGGGATCCGGGAGGGATATCGGCCAGAATGAGACGGATGATCCGGATTGCTTACGTACCAATAATCTTTTTGGAGGAAATGATGATGTTATATTTCAAATTGAAAAATGATACATTTGCATCAGAAGTATAGATCGTTGAATGCGTTAAATGACTAATTACTAAATATCGGTTTTCCTTTAGCTAATTTTTGAGATTTACTCCAAAATTGTACATTTGCATTTATATAAGTCGGGGTCAAAGTTTACAATATTTGCATGTGAAAATGTCAAATGCAAACTAAGGAATGGAGTAGCATACAATTTTCATTGTTTGTAGTTTTGTTTCTTGCCTTAGTTTTTGAGTTTTCTCTATCTTTCTACATGAATCAATGATGGGAGTATTAATTTGGGTTAAAATGCAGGGAAGCTATATGGTGCAGATGCACCAACGGGGGCGTCCTCGTTAATGGTGATAGCACTAGCTCATGCATTTGGGCTATTTGCAGCTGTTGCTTCGAGCTTAAATGTATCAGGAGGACATGTGAATCCAGCTGTTACTTTTGGTGCTCTTGTTGGAGGAAGGGTCTCATTTCTTCGTGCAATCTTATATTGGATTGCACAACTCTTGGGTGCCGTTGTAGCCGCCCTATTGTTGAGGCTTGCCACTGATGGCATGGTGAGTCTTTTTGCAATCACACTTACTTTCAAATTACATTAGTGCGCAATAATGTTGCCATGGAGCAAGTACACTTATTTTCGAGTGTTGAAAAGAAGATGTCATATGTGAACTGCTACCAAATTTGTAGAAAACTATTCACATGACTAGAAAAAAAAAGGGTTTGCAAAGTACTTTTATGTTAGTAAGTATCATAAGTTGCGTTTGTTTGTTCCTTCATCTGTCCCATGTTAAATTTTACAGTTGTTTTTCAGGGTTTTCAAGACATCATTTTGACCACAAATAATTGTTAACTAAACGAATACGTAAATTATGAACTTATGATTCCTCAAAAGTTCTTATAGTTGGCTTTCGCTAACTAATAATCATCTGGTTCTTCATATATATTACTCTTTCTCGCTTGCTATAGAAAAATGTGCTCCGAAAATTCTTGGTTGTCATTTGTAAAGGGTAAATGGTGGTGGTTTGGGTAAACATACACGAACTTCAGCTTGGAGAAATATGACAATTTATAAACTTAATTGGTTTACAGGACGGTTCATAGCCTGTCAATTTAGTAGAATAGATTCATTATATTGTGTGTCAATTTGTTAACTTATTTGTTTCATCTATTTTCACTATTGCAGAGACCTGTTGGACTAGGAGTGGCATATGGAGAAGGCAATCTAAACGCATTTCTTCTAGAAATAATAATGACATTTGGGTTGGTATATACTGTTTATGCCACAGCAATTGATCCCAAAAGAGGTAGCTTAGGAACTATTGCTCCATTAGCCATTGCCCTAGTTGTAGGCGCAAATATCCTCGTGGGTGGGCCATTTGATGGAGCATCCATGAACCCAGCTAGAGCATTTGGACCTGCCTTGATTGGATGGAGATGGAGGCATCACTGGATCTATTGGGTCGGCCCGTTGATTGGTGGCGGCCTCGCAGGCCTTATATATGAATTCATTGTCATTCCGACCGAGGCACCTCATGCTCATCAACCCTTGGCACCAGAAGATTACTAGTGGTTTGGACGAACATAATCATTTGCATAGTTATGCTTGTGTTCAGGTCTTTTGGCTTATGTTGTCGTATCATTAGCTTTTAAATTTTTGTTGTGTGCATTATCTGTGTTTTGGGATGATGTTCTTGGAGGCGTATAGTTTGCTGTGTTTTGCGAAATAAAGGGTATAATAATGTTCGTTGATTTCTATCTTATATATGTTCTGTACTTGTGTATTTGAGCTGATTATCTATTTGCCCAATTTTCCCTCGGCTTAAAATATATTTGCAGGTCAAAATATTTTTTTTTATATGATGCTAATAAGAAAATTAAAGTGATAACGAGGATAACTTTGTTCTCGATTCAGTGGGTTCAATTCGTTACATATTCATCATTTCACTAGGTTTTGGTACATAAATTTAAGGCAACAAATCTCTTAACATGGGATTATGGGAGGAGAATCTAAGTCAGTAACTACTTTTAAGACAAATGTTTCAAGATTTTATTTGAGGCATTTCCCTTGGAAGTGTAGACTCCCTTGACCCCGCGCGCTTGGATGGGGCAGGAGGGCCGGAGTCCTCTTTTTAATTCTCTTCGACCATTCACTTCTTGGAAACCATGTGAATCAAATCGATAGTTTAAAAGGATGTCAACTTGGTTCGTGTTAGAATGCACTTTGTGAGAGCTTGAGACAAGGGGGGGGGGGGGGGGGGGGCAGGGTTGAATTGTGTTACCTATTTTTCGGGTTTTTTTCGTTTCTGTTATGAAAGGAATAGACTTAGGAATAGAGGTCCTGCATCTGTTTCCACTGGAAAGAATTAAGTGCGGAAATGTGTAATACAAAGATATTAAAGCACAAATGACACATAACATTTTTAACGTGGAAACCACTTAAGGCTTAATTGGGAGTAAAACGACGACCTACTCTCTCTAGTAGGATTTTTTATAACTTCATGTTGTATTTCGAGCCAACGTTGTACAAGCTCATTCCTAACTTGCTACAACCACAACTTACCTTTAGTTGCCAAGTCCTACCTGCCTCTATCACACAAGAGCAGGCGCAACTTCCCTACAAGTTACCAAGACTCACACGCCAATAAAGGGCTAAGAGCAAAGCTACAACTTCACTCAAGTTGCCAAGTCCACAACTTCCTTGAGTTGCCAAGCCACCTAACTCTATGACACAAGAGCAGGCACAACTTTCCTACAAGTTGCCAAGACTCACACGCCAATATAGGGCTATGAGCAAACACACCAATTCCCTACAAGTTGCCTAGACTCAAAAGCCAACACTTTAGCTTTGCGCAAACTTTCTCTCAAGAAGATACAAACTCAACCTTTTACAATGTGTAACACCCCGGATTTTCTAATAAAATAAATAAATAAATACAGGTAAACTCGAGCCAAAATTTCGGCACAGTTCCGTTTGTAAATAGGCATCCCAAGTTATCGACCTTTCAAAACCTGCTTAAAACAACAATTGCAACAAAATAGCCAAACTGACAACGGAAGACTACTATTAAATCCGGAGCATCACTGTCACACCCACTCATAGAATGAGTGCAAGGCAAACCTTACAAAATACCAGCAAACCAACTAACTATATAAAATCTATTTATTACAACCACTGACAACAAAAGACAAATACAATAAACTTCTTGGCACCTTCGAGTCCAACCAGTCCAACTAGCACAAGAGATTCTCACGAACAATCAACTTGCAAGTCGTATTCCAATCTATCCCCCCCCATACGAATGAATTCCATACAGGTTCATCATAGGCCCACCATTAAAGAAAAATGGACGCACACACACGTATCACAGAAAGCAACCAATCAGCTTTTGCTAAGTAACCAAACATTCTATCGAAACATAGAATCATAATTCGATATATAAATCAAAAATCTATAAAAAGATAATCAAGCATCATCTCAGGTCAACTATGACCTTGAAGTCACATAAATCCCTAAAGTAGTCTCCGTATCATCTATTACTCAATTCCCAAAAGTATGTGCCAATCGCTCTCGGTCACTAGCTCCTAGCCTCGACAATGTGGGAAGTGAACTGGCGGTAAACCCGCAGAAACCAAACCATTATCATAACTCGGCCATAGACCCTCATATCTCATAACATAGCCTGCAGGCTCTCAAAAGTCCACTCTCAGACCAATTCATAACCATGTAACCATTTCATAAAATAATGCTCATCACCTAAGAGTCAACGTCTTAGGCTACTTGCCCACGTGTCTAAACCTAAGAAAGCTAATAACTTACGAGCCTCAAACCAATATCATATCAAAATATTGTATTCATGTTGTCTGCTCATATCTCATTGCATCTTACATACCCAATTCGCGTCAATACTAGTATGACATTGTAGGCACTAAAAATTTATTAAGTGCCTTAATTGAATTTAATTAATTATTTTGGGCTAAAATATATTTAGCTTAATTTAATTAATTAACCCCGAAAATTAATATGGGCCAAAAGCCATCAAAATAGGCTTATATTTAACCCTTGGGCCAACCCACACCAGTTGGGCAAAATAAACAGTTAAATCGGCCAAACCCACAAGAAAAGACTACCAAGTCAAGAAATTGGGCCAGTCCATGACTACTAAGCCCGTTAGGGAATCGGAGCTCCCTGTTCCTCCCTATAAATACCGAAGTCTCACTTCATTCCAGAGGTTGGAAAATCTATAAGCAGAAAGTCCTGCCAGAGCATTTCCTCCATCAAAATTGCTACCTTGATCAAGATTTATGTCTTTGAAGACACTTGCTCAAGAACATTCAAACTGAGAGACAGAATCAGAGGATTTATATTATTTGTTCATTGTAACAGATAGAAAATACAGAGATTGTAAGCCATACATTCAAATCAATACAAATTATAATTGTTCAACTTATTTTTGCCTACGAATTAATTTTGTTGTCTACAAATTTTGGCACGCTCGGTGGACATCTCTGCCTCTCATCTCTGTCTCTTCACCAAATCATCAACATCAACTTCGCTGCAGTTGACATGGCCTCAAAAACAAATGTCTCCCAGTCACTGAAGAAATCATCTGGATCCGCTACTGGATCAGTCAAGAAGTCATCTGGATCCACTGCTGGGAGATCCACAAGTGCTGCCGCCTCTAGTGCGCAGTTAGGACGGCTCACTAGGAGCATGGCGAAAGAAGCTGGCTTCACTGCCTTTCAGGCACTCTCGTTAGGCCCTACAAGGTCTCGCGAAACCCCTGTGTTCGGTTCCAAACATTCAGCTGAAGCGGAACGAACAACTGCTACCTCAACATGGAAGCAAAACCCAAAGGATGTAGCGGAGAAAATCCTCACCTACATCAATCCGACGTATCAATCGTCACCCCAGGTACAAGATCGTTTTACTAGTAACGATTCTTCAACTCCTTCCTCAGGCGAAGTCGCACCGCCTCAAGAAACTGTTGAACCTCCTCAGTCTGACGTCGCTTCTGTTATGGCGACGGAAGCCAAAACTGTGGAAGAACAACTGAAAGACATGCAGGAGCTGCTTGCAAAGCTTTCTAAGGAAAGCGAGGAGAAGAATGCTGAAATTAAGCGTCAGAACGAGCACATCGCTGCCTTGACCAAGAAACTGGAAAAGAAACCGATTGTTGAGTCTGTGGACGACAGCGACGACGATGAGTCTGTGTATTCCAAGCAGAGTGAAAAGGAAAATCCTGAATCCCACACTGGCTCGCTGACTGTCCAACAAATTTAGGATATGATAGCAAGTGCAGTTAATGTGCAATTTGGTGGAGGTTCTCAAGCTTCCCATCATTACACTAAGCCGTACACCAAGCGGATCGACACTCTAAATATGCCTGTTGGTTACCAACCCTCCCAAGTTTCAGCAGTTTGACGGGAAGGGTAATCCTAAACAGCACGTTGCGCACTTCATAGAGACGTGCAATAATGCTGGAACCGCCGGTGACCGTTTAGTCAAGCAGTTCGTTCGCTCTCTCAAAGGTATCGCCTTCGATTGGTACACAGACTTGTCTCCTGAATCCATTGGTAGTTGGGAGCAAATGGAAGGAGAGTTTTTGAATCGCTTCTACAGCACGAGGCGTATCGTTAGCATGACTGAGCTGACTAAAACAAAGTAATGGAAAGAAGAGCCTGTCGTCGATTACATTAATCGGTGGCGAGCACTAAGTCTAGAATGCAAGGATCGCCTCACTGAGACCTTGGCGGTTGAAATGTGCATCCAAGGAATGGAGTGGAACTTGCTCTACATTTTGCAAGGTATCAAGCCTAAAACTTTTCAGGAGTTGGCAACACGGGCACATGACATGGAGATCACCATCGCTAGTCATGGTGGCAAGCTCATTCCTTCCCCCGAGCCAAGGAAAGAGAAAAAGGACTATAAGAAGAACGACAAGTCTTCGAAAAGTTCTACTAAAGAATCCATGAGCATCTCCACCATGCCTGTGAAATTCTCTGCCAAGCCAAAGTTTGAAAAGGGAGCGAGCTCGTACTCAAGGGACATGGAAAATAACTGTCCCACACTTAAGGAGCTTCAGGCAAAAAAATATCCTTTTCCGGACTCTAACTTGTCTGGTATGCTAGACGATTTATTAGAGAAGAAGGTCATCGAGTTACAAGAATCCAAGCGACCAGAGGAAGCTCGAAAGACTACAGACCCAAACTACTGCCGGTACCACAGGGTCCTTGGTCACCCTCTTGAAAAATGCATAACGCTCAAGGAACGTATCATGAGGTTGGCTAAGGAAGGAAAGATCCTGTTAGATGTTGATGAGACTGTGGAATCTAACCATGCCTCAGTGACACTTGGATCCTTTAGTCTTCTCAACTATGCCTGATTCAGTTTGGGAGTCTGGAACCTGTTGTTGTGTCTGTGATGAAGCGACCCCCACAAATCGAGTCTAACAACCTTGCTGAGCATTTTCATCACGATGATGATGATGAAGGTTGGACCCTTGTGACTAGAAGAAGGCCAAGGAAGCAAGTGCGAGCACAACCAACCCCACCTCGTCGTAAGAAAAGGCAAAATAAGGGAAAAAAACCCTCGTCGCTCCAAAGGAAAGAAAAAGTCAAAGGCAGGCATCAAGCCACACACATTGCCCATTGATTTTCTCGAGCAAGAACCTCTTAAGCCTGTAACATTGGAAGAGTTCTTCCCAGAAAAATTCTTCACTCCAGCTGCTGTGCATATGGTTTCGTGCTACACAATAGACGACGAGCAAGAAAAAGGGGAAAAGGAAAATGAAACACCTATTAAAAGGTCCTCACATTTCCCAAATCATGAGAGAGATGTCAAAATCCTTGCTGTGTTAGAAGCTCTTCCTTCACGCATGGGGTGGAGACAAACCTTCCACTTATCCGAAGAGATGCGCCAGCTGCTAGCATTAGCTCTAAGTCATCCAGAGCTTTATGTTGACAAAGTGAAAGACTTTGGAGAATCTTCTGAAATCTCCAACAAGTGTTCTTCATGCAATACCATGTTGGCTTTTACAGATGAGGATTTGTTGTTGGGGTCAAAGCCTCATAATTGTCCATTGTTCATCTCTAGATACATCCGGGGGCAAAAAGTTAAGCGCATCTAGATTGATGGAGGATCAGCCGTCAACATTATGCCCAAGACAATTGTGTTGGAGCTTGGCATTTCTATGGAACAACTTATGACTAGCCAACTTGTGATTCAGGGTTTTAACCAAGATAGTCAACGTGCAATTGGCATGATTTGAGTGGACCTCGCTACAGGTGACATGTCTTCTACTACCTTGTTCCACATCATAGATTCAAAGACGTCCTACAAGCTGGTCCCTGGATGTCCTTGGCTTCATGAAAATGGTGTTGTTGCATCCAGCCTTTACCAATGCCTTAAGTATTACAGGGAAGGTGAGAAAAAAATATTAGGTGAAGTCAAGCCTTTCACCAAGGCGGAGTCACATTTCGCTGATGCCAAATTCTACCAAGAAAATGATGTTTTAAGTGAGGTTTTGCCACAATCAATCTCCTCGACAGGTAAACGAAGTGTCAAATAGAACGAGGATACTCCTTCTCTTCCAAGTGTTGAACTAACACCAAAGAATGAGAAGAAGGAAATCAAGGAGGGAGAAAATCAAAGTCAAAGCCTCAACCCTCTAGAAAGAAAGACTGAGTCGGCACCTTTACCTTCGTCAACCCCTTTGTTGCGCTATATCCCAAGGTCGCGTCGCAAAGAGGGAGAATCACCTTTTTCAGAATACAAAGGTAAGGGGTATGAACAGAAAACTACTCTGAAAATGAGTGAAGAAAGTGTCAAACTTTTAAAAGCCAGTGCGACCATTCCCTTGGTTGATCCAAAACAAACTCAATTGAAGAAGCCTTCTAAGCTTGGATTTGTTCCCTCCTCTAAATTGTTGAATGACGAGGAAGCTTCTACAAGTGTAAACTTTGATCCTAAGGCGTAAAGACTTATGGAGATTTCTAGCTACAACTTTGATAATCCTCCGCCTTTGGGAAAGGTCATTGAAGCTAAATCTTATGGGCTTAACAAAACTCAAACAAAGTTCCAGCAACAAGGAGGACGCATTTGGGTCCCTAAAGTTGGTATAGGATACACTCCCCCTGAACTAATAAAGATCTCTGGCCACCGCAAGACAGAAAGGTCAACCTCTCAATACATTACTATAGAGGAGGTTACCAGTGATGAAAATAAAAGGACCGAGCCAAGTATAAGAACCTCGGTGTTCGACAGGTTGCGCCCACCATCTACAGTGCGCCCATTTGTGTTTAGTAGGTTAAGTGACCAACACAATGATTTAAACGATCAAGTGTCACATAACCATAAACCTACAAAGGAAAAATGTTATGTCTTTAGTCGCATCGGCGCTGCAAATGCTCCTGCCAAGCAATGGCGACCACGACGAGATCACACTGAGAGAGTGAAAGAAGACGTCGTGTCCGACAAAGATGTCAATAGCGTCGTCCCTTCTCGCATGAAACCCTTCTCAACATTGGAAGTAAACACAAATGGTGCACTAAAGATAAGGAGACGTACAGTGGTCCATACCAACAAACAAGAGTCGTCTCAACAAGGTGTGAAACTTGAAGAGGATATTGTTATATCTTGTCATATATCTGTGCGAGAAGTGCTAAATGTGGACTCTACAACTGAGATAGAGCCCGAAGAAGCTCCTGAAACTCTTGAGGATGGGGGGCAAGCTACAGTGGATGATTTAAAAGAGTTAAATCTTGGAACTCTAGAAGAACCACGCCCCACTTTCGTAAGTGCTTTACTTACGCCTGAAGAAGAAGAGGAATATGTCAAGCTTCTCTCGGAGTACAAAGACGTATTTTCTTGGAGTTATGAAGAGATGCCTGGACTTGACCCAAAAGTCGTAGTTCATCACTTGGCAATCAAAAAGGGAGTATCCCCAAGAAAGCAATCATTGCGTTGCTTTCGACCAGAGTTACTTCCTGAAATTGAGAAAGAAGTCAACAAGCTCATCGAAACCGGCTTCGTTCGCGAGGTTAAGTATCCTACATAGATTGCAAACATTGTTCCTGTTAGGAAGAAAAATGGCCAACTTCGAATCTGTGTTGACTTTCGGGATTTAAATAAAGCATGTCCAAAGGATGACTTTCCCTTTCCTGTGACAGAAATAATGATTGACGCTACTACTGGTCATGAAGCCTTATCCTTTATGGATTGCACCGCTGGTTACAACCAAATACATATGGCGCCACAAGACCAGGAAGCCACAGTCTTTCATACTCCAAAGAAATATTTTGCTACAAGGTGATGCCATTTGGCTTAAAAATTGCTGGAGCCACTTATCAACGAGCCACACAGCAAATTTTTGAGGACATGATGCATAAAACAGTTGAGTGCTATGTCGATGATCTCGTGGTCAAGTCCAAGAAACGAGCGAACCATCTGCAACACCTTTGCCAAATCTTTGAAAGACTTCGAAGATGTCAGTTGAAGTTGAACCCACTTAAATGTGCATTCAGAGTTACTTCGGGAAAATTCCTTGGCTTTATTGTCAGACATAGAGGAATTGAAATTGACCAGTCTAAAATCAAGGCGATCCTAGACATGCCCGAACCAAAGAATCTTAAAGATCTTCTGAGCCTTCAAGGTCGTCTTACATACATTCGAAGGTTCATCTCCAACCTCGCAGGACGGTGTCATCCATTTAGTCATCTCACTAAACAAGATGCTCCATTTAATTGGGATGACTCGTGCCGCGCCGCCTTCGATAGCATCAAGAAGTATCTGTCTACACCGCCAGTTTTGGGCGCACCAATTCATGGAAAACCACTTATCCTCTACATCGCAGCACAAGAACGATCCTTGGGGGCATTATGTGCACAAGAAAATGAAGAGGGTAAAGAAAGAGCTCTATACTACTTGAGTCGCACTTTGGTAAGCGCAGAGTTGAACTACTCACCAATTGAAAAGATGTGCTTGGCGCTCATTTTTGCATTCCAAAATTTGAAGCACTACATGCAAGCGCACACAGTTAGGATCATATCCAAAGCTGACCCTATCAAATACATATTGTCAAGGCCGGTCTTGTCAGGGCGACTTGCCAAATGGGCAATACTGATTAAGCATCACGACATCGAGTATGTGTCTCAAAAGGACATCAAAGGGCAAACATTGGCCGACTTTTTAGCCGATCACCCAATCCCTGCAGAATGGGAACTTATTGTCGTCTTGCCAGGTGAAGAAGTGTTCCTTATTGAAATAGTGCCTCCATGGGAAATGTATTTTGACGGGGCCGCACTCCAGGACGGTGATGGAGCGGGAGTAGTTTTCATATCTCTAGAAAAACATATATTGCCATACTCCTTTACGCTTACTCAGTTATGTTCCAACAATGTGGCCGAGTATCAAACTCTTATTTTGGGTCTTCAAATGGCACTGGAAATAGGAGTCAAGGATTGTGACATATATGGAGATTCACAATTGGTGATTAACCAACTTCTCAACGACTATGAAGTCAAAAAGGAAGACTTGATCCCATATCACCAATACGCCTCGCAGTTGTTGGATAGGCTCAACACAGTCAAGTTGGGACATGTTTTCAGGAGTGCCAACAAGATGGCTGACGCACTTGCAAATCTCGCAGCCACTTTGGCACTGGGGGCAAAGGATCACATGTCCATCCCTATATGCAAAGAGTGGGTTGTGGCGTCACTTGAAGAAAAAATTGATGGAGAAGTCAATATCATCTCTGTCTATCAAATTGACAAAGAGGATTGGCGCCAACCACTAATCGACTTCTTGGAGCACGCAAGATTACCAAATGACCCAAGGCACAAAACAGAAATTCGTCGACAGGCTGCTCGCTTCATATACTACAAAGAAACACTTTATCGTTGATCATTCCTTGGAATTTGGATAAGATGCCTAGGAGAGCAAGAGGCGACTCAAGCAGTAAAAGATGCTCACTCGGGAATATGTGGTGCCTAGCAATCCGGTCCAAAACTCTATGACAGTGTCAAGAGAATGGGGTATTACTGGCCAACCATGGTACAAGACTAGATGGACTATGCAAAAAGATGCGATGCTTGTCAATTCCATGCAAACTTCATTCATCAACC